>CAJVPQ010002869.1:0-12519 GCA_910591825.1 Funneliformis caledonium
AAATTTCAACGATGAGGAATCGATGAAAGTTGCAGACAACCACAGATAATGTACCATAGACATTTCTTTGCAATTGGTCCTAAGTGTTTCAACATTTCATTTGAAATTTTGGATGGTCCTGGGGTTTTGTTGTTAGGAAGTCTGTCAATAATCCTATACTATTCGTCCGCAAATGGTAAAGACATTAAGTTGATATAAATGCGAGAATCAATTGAGTTTAATGGGGTATATTCAGAAATCCAATCCTCTGAAATCACTTTAGTACAATGTGTGGTACCTGCAACTTGTTGAAAATATCTGGCAACTTCTTTTTTAACATCTGGTTCTTCGAAAAGTAAACTACGATGTGAAGACGAATTATCAAAACATCTATCTAATATAATGGTTATTTTTTTTGATTAAGGATTGAGTCGATCATCCGAGATGAATTGTATTTATAGTCTTCTATATGGTCGTCTAAAGCTTCTTGAATACTCTTGAGCTTGAAATTATATTCACGCAATTCGGCCTTTAATTTGAGGCTTACTAGAAGAAGTTTAATATCTGGAATAATGGTGTTAAGCATTATTATGTGAGGGGTAATTTAAGGGAATAGTATGCAAGCTATTAGCATGAGCAAGTTGTAAAAATTGTGAGTACAGATTATTCTATTTGTCATGTACAGCAAGGTCTTTTAAGCATTTTTTGGTAGTTTTGTCAAAACAATGGAGTAACTTCATATCGTTGTATATTTTTGTCAGAGCGATAGGTTTTTTTGACGAGTGATAATTTTTTGCCTTATGTATTGGGATGTATTTATTTGCCACAGCGATAAGAGTGTCTTGAAAAAGGTCCCAAGAAGAGTTGAGAAGACTTTGAGACCAGATAGTATTGGATGATATGTGTTTCAATGAATTGGAATTTAAATTATTATCCAAGTTGTCTTTAAATTTAAACCATTTTGAGTCATTCATTAGATTATAATTGAAGGAAGATTTGATTGGACTTTTCCTTGTGGATACTGAGTGTTTTAAGAAATTAATTTTTTTTGTTGAGATTATATTATGGTCTGTGATAGAAGAATCTATTTGAACAGTTTTACAATCAAGTATATTAAGCGCTAATTCAGGTATCATGTAGATATAGTCTATTCTTGACAAAGAATTTCTGTTAATAAAATATAGGTATGATTTATGACTTTCTTTAAATTGGACGTTGAATGTATCATATAGATCATAATTGGTAAGAGAATTGACAAAATTTAAATTAAAGGAGGAGTTGTTCTTGCGGTCTATATCAGCATTTAGATCTCCCATGAGAATAATGTGCAAATCATTTTTGATGGCATCATCTAATAAACATTTTAAAAGTTTAACAGATTGTAGTGTAATGTCTGTTGGAGGGTTGGCGGACGGAATATAACAGTTAATTATCATTAATTTTTGTTTGTTAGCAAATTGAAGTTTTGCGTAAATAATTCTATCTAAAATAGAGTCATGGGCAAAAATGTGTTTAGTGATAATAGGGCTGAAAGAGAGGCTAATACCAGTTCCAATTGATCGGGAATTTTGGTTATTACTAAAGAAAGTAGTGTAATTTGAGAAATCACGATTAAAAATGGATGAGCTTCCTTTGAAATTAGTTTCTTGTAGGCCTATAATGTCAAATTGATTTACTGAATATAAAGAAAAAAGGTAATTTTGTTTTGTTAGATCATTTAAAGAACGGACATTATGAGTGGCGATTCTAAGATTTGGTATGGTAGGAGTATGAGAACTAGGAGTAGTAGTATTATTCATTGTAGGAACAGTAAACATGATAAAGATAAAAATTAATTTGGGAAGCTACCGATGTAGCGTTCAATGGCTTTGTCAAAATCATCATTCAGTGGTTCGAAAATTTGTGTAT
This sequence comes from Funneliformis caledonium, assembly GCA_910591825.1. Classification (NCBI taxonomy): domain Eukaryota; kingdom Fungi; phylum Glomeromycota; class Glomeromycetes; order Glomerales; family Glomeraceae; genus Funneliformis; species Funneliformis caledonium. Next base: position 1,888 of record CAJVPQ010002869.1, read on the forward strand.
CATGTTTGTTGAGTATATTTTTGTTAAAGAGTGTAGTTTGGAGATCATGGCAGGATTTGAGTAACTTATTTAATATAGGAGTGAATTGCGAAATTCGTTGTTGTTGTTTTTGACAGATAAGAATTAGTTGTTCATTTGATTGTTTTTGCAAATGAGCGATGCAAAGATCAGCATTAATGTGCGGGGATTTGTGATCAGCTTCAGTGGCAGAATCAGGTAAGTTGTTATTATAGTCATCCGCCTTAGCTGGAGTGATGACTTGAATATGAAAGGTTTTTTTCACCACAGCAAGACGTTGTTGCGAAAATTTAAATTTGACACAGAAGTCAGAGATAGTATTGGAAATAGAAGTGAGCTGAGTTGTGACAAATTGTTTGAAATTTGGGTCATGAATTGAACCACCTTTTGCAGTTCCATTATCTAATTTTGGTATAGAAGAACTTCAGTTTCCATGAACTCATCAATAGATTCGTCTGTCCAATGCAATCTCGGTTCTCTGTTATAGGAAGAGGTATTATTATTATTCTTATTACTATTTTTTTCTTTAGGTGGTGGAGGTGAGGGAGGTCTCCTTTTTGGTCCTTCTTGAGAATTAACGATTTGTTGTAGGGTTTTAGTCACGTGAGCAAAAGTGATATTTTCACGAACAGCGCCTCATATGGGACTATATTTTGGTGCTGTGTAGTTAGTAAATTGAGCTAGTTGGAATCGCTGGTAAAGATTTTGCATGTTGCGGTCCTTAGGAGATTGATGGCATCTTAGGTAAGTAGAAGCGTTATGATGTGCTGAGGAGCAAATTGCATATAATTTGGCTTTTGGGTCAGTCCATTCCAATTTTTTGTTATTTAGAGTTAGATTTTTTATATCTAAAGCAGCTTGAACATCTTCTTTGTTGGAGAAATAGAAGAATGTGTGTTGCAAATAATTATAGTTCGAATGAGCTCTGGGGATGATCCATGCAGAAGCTGCGATCATATTTTCAATATCATGAAGGTCACGTGGTGTAATATTTCAAGGAAGATTTGTAAGCTTTGCTGAGAAGGCAGAGCGGGCTTGAATTTTATTCCTAGAAAGGCTGTAAGGATAGTAGTGAATCATGTCATTTAGAAGATAAATCCCATCTCCTTTTTTTAGTTCTTCAAAATTTGCCTTTTCATCAAAAGTGATGGTGGCTCTTTGCCAAAGATTTTTAGTTTCTATGGTGAACCGAACGATGTTACCAAATTTGGAAAACAATTTTCGTAATCTTGTTTCTATAGCGTCTAGTGGAATTTCTGTAACCATGATCGACAGAACAGGTACGTAGGGCACAGATTTTTTTATATCAAGGGGTAGGAATGTGATATCATCCATATCAGGAGATTTGTGTTTGCAAAATTCATCACATTCAATTTTGTCCAAAAAGGCAACTTTAATAATAGCCTGATTGTGCACAGTAGGATATCTTCCTTTTGTGGCAATGATAAATGAGTTATATTTGTCATAGCACAAATCAGTGATCTGCGAGATCTTCATTTGAGAGTTAGGGCCACGAAGTTTATCCATTAGAATGTAAGCGAAAAATTTAGTAACTTGGGTTGAAGGAGCATCAAAGCTGATTGTTGTAGTATCTAAGATATTTTCTGACGCGTCGAAAGACTCGTCAGCACTAACTATCGGTTTGGGGAGTTTTTCCTTTGTTGAGGTTGCTAGACGAACTTTCCTCGACTGGGTCGACTTCCATGGTATTGGTCTCTTCTGGAAGGACAGTTACAAGAGGTTCCTTTACATAAGTAAGAGAGAGGTCGTTGTCTGAAGTTTGCAGAGTATTTTGTTTCTTTTTTGGTAGTTTGTCAGATATTAGCGATGCAGAGTGACCGCGGTTAGTGTTCTTTCTTTCAGTTTTTTTTGGCATTTTTTGGAAAAGCAGGTGTTTGAAAAAATATTTTTTTTTTTTTTTTTTAAGTTGCAGTACCGGTACAAGGGATCATGTAAGCGGATATTTAAAGTGTTTAGCTATATCCTAAGTCTCCCTATAGGTTGTGACTAGACACCTACGTTCTAGCCAGAACCAGCCCTGTATATTGGTCTGAAGATTGCCAACTAGGTCGACATCCTCAAGAGCTAGCCCTCAGGGTCCCTAGAACCTCAGAACCACTGTCAAATTTGGATAGAGAGATCACTTTCAGCCACAGGTACTTTTGTCAGTTTTTCCCTGTGCTTACCAACACTATATCTGGATCATTATTACCTCTGCCCAGTAACAGGATATATCTACACATGATTGGGAAGGCTTAGATATTATATATCTTATAGAACCTCAGAAAGGTAGGTGGCTGTCGTACCCATATCATCAAATTCACCCAGAAATTGAACTCAGCCTCTACCCCTAATGACAGCTCGATTGGAGGATGCTGCGGCAGTGCAATGCAGTCTATTATTACCCTAGCCATCCGTAGGTAGTACCCAATCTACTAATTACTGGTTAATTACTTCCTTACTTGTGTAAGGGTACCTGAAATTGAAGACGTGAGACAGTACCCATTACAGGCCTATTAGCGAAGGTCAAGTTTCTGTCGATCACTGGCTTCATTTGCATTCACTTGTTCTGCAATTTCAGTATTTAGGCATAATTAATGCTGATCGACAGGTCGATCGACCAGTTTCTAACGTATATTAGTATATACGCCCACATTTTCAGTTACATATGAAATTCTTATGAAAATCATCTAGTTTTATGCCTCGGCTGAGACTTGAACCTGTGGCTATTGCAGTGTAACCCACAATAGGAGCTCAGTTGTTGTCAACTGAACTAGGGACGCCAATCCCTAGGTGTTTTAAAAAATAAAATTTTTTTTTTTTTTTTTTAAGTGTGGTAGTTTCGCATCTTCTTTATTAAATTCAAAGTATATAGTTACAAAAAAGAAAAATATACAAATTTAAGAAAATACAAAAATCTCTATCTAGAAACTAAATTAAGACTGACCCTGCACTTTCCCAGAATCTAATTCTAACTTAAGCTAAAATTATCACTTTCTAGTAATCACACCAAAGAGAAAAGGCTTGGCCACTACAGCACCAAAAATTTGTCCAGTGAAATTCGAGGCGGACCATCTTATCTATGGCGTCAGGTATCGTCAGAACGTACATTAGGTGCATGTTTCTGTATCCTGTTGCGGATGTATTGTTCTTTTTGGTATTAGATTCAATATTATTTGATTTTTCGAAGTTAATTTGACGAGCGCATCGATCTGTCCAGATCTTTTGGGTTTGCTCGAAAATGAAATGCATGAAGGCTGAGAGCGTCGCTAAAATGAGGTCCTTCGTTCTCATGGCTACTAAGATGAGTTTGTATAATGAATGAGGTATTAAGCCTTTAATGAGGGCTATGAGGTACGGTGTGTGATTGATCGTAATATACTATATCGGTAGTGATTGTATCTCTGTAAAAATGTTATCATCTATGATCAGATTCTAAAGAAAAAGTTGGGAATCATGAATAATAGCTCTCATTGAGGTCCATGATGTGAGCATTCCCAAATGTGATTGAAGGTTTCATCGTCACTTTCGCACCTGACACACAGCCAGGTTTGGTTGAAGACATTCAGATGTCTTACTTTAGAACTTCCATTGTGGGAAGTAATTCGATCAACCTTTAGAGTTTCTTTTTCTTTACAGCTGAAGCTTCGTACGAAGTACAGGCGGTGGCTATGTTGTCATTTAAGTAAAAGGCAGTGGCTAGCCAATGTATATTAAGGTGTTGGTGTTTGTTGATGATGACAAGATGTTGGAAATTGTTGTACATTATGGATTGAGTTATATCTTATATGAGCGGTCATATAGGAACTGTAACGCACATTCCTTTATAGCTGATGTAATGTTGTTTTATGTATGTGAGGTTGAACAGTAAAGCAGAGGAGCCGTAACACTGCTTTGCCAATTGATCTACTTTCTCATTATATAAATCGCCCGAGTGTGCTTTGACTTTATGTAGGACAACAGTCAGGTATTGTTTGTCTATAACTTCGAAGAGCTAAACCAAAGTGGGTAATTTGTAATTTTTAATAGAGGTCGAATGGACGGAGAGAAGCAACGGATATTTTGAATTATTATATTGTTGTATGACAGTCTGCGAGTCCGTATAAATGGTGATATGACAATATTTAGGCGCCACAAGGATAGCTGTGAAAATTGCTCCTAATTCCGCCGACGATGAAGATGGGAATGTAGTAGCGAAGGCTGAAGAGTAGGAAACCATCGGGAAATTCAGGTTCGTCTGTAGCTAAGCCAGTCCTATTCTAACTGTAGGAGTACTCAGACCTGTAAGGGATCCATCTGTATAAAACGTTAATTCCTGGGCTAACTCAAATTGTTGCGAAAGTGTTAATAAGTTGTGAAAATGCGAACTAGAGACGTAATTATAGATCAAAGACAGGGGGCCGGACGTTGATAGTTCATTAGTGGCCTATAAGACGATGAACTGCTGGCATGGTTATATATGTGACTTGCCATATCCTTTATGAACGGTAGTGACCAAAAGCAAGTGTGGTTCTTTTTTCTGTGGTTCATTGAAACATTTGCACAAAATCCGATAGGAACTGCGAAAACGCAGTTGTACCGTTTGAGTTTCAATGAATTCTTTTTGAATAATGTAGGGTTGTGATGCGGACAGCCCTGGCAACATTGTAGTATAATCTCGTTGTTGACTATTTGATAAGTGCAATGTATAATATCTGCGAAGCTTCCTGATGTTTTTAAAATCTGTCCAAATATTAAGTCTTTGATTGTCTGATGCCACAAAGTAACATAAGAAAATTTACTGGTGTTTATATTGTTGGGCAAATGCGAGAAGTTATGACCATGTTCATATGTTATTGTTATGTCAGGAGGTAACTGCTGATTTACATCTACTCTCAGTGTTTCTTTTATAACTGGATACCAGATCAGAACTCTACCTCTATTCAGTATTGAGGGAAAGAATCGTAGGTCATTCATACTGTACATATATTTGCAGTCCTTTGTTAAGAGTTGCTCCACAAACATAATGGACATTTTTGCTAAAACAGATGAAAGTTTCCTGTATCTGTCTGGTATAATAGACTGTATCGAGGTAGAACCACCTAGTATACGTCCTTGGATGTGTTCGGGTAGAACTATCTTGATATTGAGTTTGTTCATGTTACATAAAAGGCCTGGAATCCAATCTCTGAAATATTTTGGGTTGTTAAAGGGCCAATCTCTTAACGGGGACGAGGGTAGCCATTCCTGTAATTGTATTTGCTGGAGTCGTATGTGGGTGGTTCAGCCTAATAGACCACTATCATTTACTGAGTATAGAATTGCATCGCAAAGAACCTGTATATGTCTATGATGTAAATGAGTGATACCATAGAATAGATTAGAGTAAAATAGACATGATGGGGTGTTTCTTGAAAGGTGGAGTTTCTTCTTGAGGAAGGATCTAAAAGGTCTACCAATGCAGTCTGAAGCATTTTCAGAAAGGTGCACAAGCTGCGTACGATATTCAACACGTGGGATTATGACTACATTATACGTATAAGTGAGCTGTTTATCCGTTAACTTTTTATTAGCAAGTATTGCTATGGCAGATTTCACATCATGAACAGTCTGATTGACGGTAAACATCTTATTGCATCGCAGTGAAATCCAAACTCCAAGGTATCACACTGAGTTTTTTGGCTTAACTGATGTTATTACATGATCGTAACTATGCAAGTTGGTGATAATTGTCTGAGTGTCTGACAAGTTTGTCATAAGGTCCGATTTAGTTCAGTTAACTTGTATGCTGTTTAGTTCATAAAAACTGTTTGCTATGTTGATTATATTATTGAGGTCATCCTTTGATCGAGCAATCCATAGTATGTCGTCCATATATGTTAGGACTGATGTTTTACATTGGAGGTTGTTATAAGATTCAGTTCGTACATCTGATTTCCACCTGACTGACATGTTATATTCTAAGTCTGAGGATTGTACCTTGCATAAGAGTGGGTCGTAATAGATACACTATAAGAGAGGAGAAATAATTTCACCTTGGTCAATACCTGAGAAAACTTTATATGTATCTGTATTACCGAAAGCTGTGAAAACTTGATTTTCCTGAGAGACGAACATGTTGAGAATGAAGTATATGAATTCTTTGGATAGTTTGAGTCTTTCCAAGGCTCTGACTAACATAAAAACGTTAACCCGATCATAGACTTTGGACATATCTTGCAATAGGATCTATAGCTCCTTTTTGTTAGTAAGTGCGTCATGTTTAATATTATCGAAGATATGTAATGGTTCAAAAGTTGACCAAAATGATAGACTTACGAAGTTGTGTCCTTTTAGTATACTGTATTGAACGAAGATTGTTGAGAGACGTCTGTTAATTAGTTTGATTAAAGCTTTCCTTGGGCATTCCAGGAGCGTGATAGGCCAAGTGTTATTTAGGTCATATTCCTATGGTTTAGGTTTGGGAATCGGATAAATGTATGCTAAGTTCCACCTATTTGGTAGCGATGAGATTTTTAAGCAACCACAAATTATGTGTCAGAAAAGTTTTTTGGCGAGCAGACTGAGGTGTTTTAACATTTCATTGTGAATCTTTGAGGGACTTGGTGCTTTACCATCAGCTAAGGATTTTATAATGTTGTACCATTCATCTGCCATAGGAGGTGACATTAAGGAACTATATATATTGGGGTTGATGTTGGAGATCGGATTGTAGATAGAACTCCATTCCTCCAGAATCACTTTGTTTTCATGGGTGGTGCCAGCCGCCTTCTGGAAATGTTCATTAACGTTAAGTTTGACAGCACTTTCGTCTGTAAGCAAATCCTTGGAATTCCTTGATAAGCAGCGGTCAAGCACTATGGTTCTTCTTGAGCGATTTAATGTGAAATCTAACATTTTTTCAGGTTGTATAGCGTAGTTTTCAAGGCGTTGTGTGAGTGCTTGCTAAACTGCTTGAAGTTTGTATTCCTTCTCGTGCAGTTTGGTTTTACAGTGAATTATATTGATTAGTAAATTAGTGTCAGAGAGCAGAAGATCAATGAAATTGAATGGATAATTTGGAGTAGGGTGAGCGGTGACAAAATTTAGTGAGTGCACAATATTGATGTAGACATTATATAACCGAGACCAGGAGACCGGAAAGGATGCCCCATTTTTGATTGAGCGTAACAGCTTAATGAATTTGTGGAGTTCTTTTTGTTGTACATAAAGTTTGGACAATATAGGGGGGTCTTGGGTATTTGAATTGTCCTGTTGATTTTCGAGTGGGAATGGTTGTTTCAGCAGCTTTAATCAGTAAGTCCTGGAACTGATTCTACTGTTTGTTTAGCAACGTTTGTGTCTAAAAAGTATTGACGTTTAAGGTTTTCAGTGAGCAGCCGTTTAAGAGTGCATCAAATTTGGCTCCAAATTTGTTCCATTTATGGTCATCCATTTTGTTGAAGTCAAAACTTGTTTTCGCTTGTATTTTTCTTTTGTTGAATTTGATATCTAAGAAGTTAACACACTTTGTCACGACTGGCAGGTGGTCAGATATATCTGAAGCTATCGGAATGGTAAAGCAATCCAGTATGTTGACAGAAATTTCGGTTAATGTCCATATGTAGTCAATTCTCGAGGTGCTTTGACTATTAGTATATGAAGGAAAGCCAGTTCTTGCGCAGTCATGTTTGAGGGTGAAGGCATCAAACATAGACATTTTGTACAATGTGTCAAAATACTTGAGTGCATTTGTCGGGTTGTGTTAGCAGTCCATGTCAGCATTGAAAGCCCCTAGCAAGGTCACATGATAATCTAAGGATGAGGCTTCTTTGATCCATTTTGTGAGTATGTGTTGGATTTTCTGTCTGGTTTTCAAGTCTGCGGGTGGTAAGTAACAGTTAATGACACGCAGTTTTTGTTTATTGGTGAATTGTAAATCCACGTAAATCAATCAATCTAGTTTTGTATCGTGCTTAAAAACATGATAGGTGATGTCTTTTTTTAGTATAAATCCAACTCCGAAGGCCGTTCTCTGATTTGGTATTGAACTGAAAAAAGATATGTGGGAGGAATGAGTTAGATTGAAATTCTTTGCATGTGATTGTTTAAAGTTGGTTTCTTGGAGTCCGATAATATCTATGTTATATGCGGAATAAAGGGAAAGGAGAAAATGTTGTTTTGCGGTGTTTGTAAATGATCTAACATTGTGGGTAGCAAAGGTCAGGTTTGGAATGTTTAGTGAAAGGGTGGAATTATTAGTATTTGAGGATGTTAAAGCATTATTAATATCTGTAGAGACAGCAATCATGTTTATATGTTTTTAGAATTGAGGAAGGCTCTTTAGAGCCTTTTCTGCAGTTGTGTCGTAACTAGTGTTGAGAGCCATCATTTCTGTTATTTTGTCTGCTGGTAATAAATTGTTTTGAACGAGAATTATATGGAAAGCATTACACAAGTTTACCAAACCATTTACCGTTTCTGTAAAATGCTTTAGCCATAAATTTTAGGCGTCATTGAGTTCTTTAAGGGCATCAATAGTGCGTCGTTGTTTGTTGATAACTGAGTTGGATGTATTAATGGCTGGGGTGTCATAGCCATACACCATGTCAGAATCGTCCATGTTTTCATCTGGAACTAGGACTTTGATATTGAGAGTGTTTTCTATGTTATCCATTCGTTTCATGACTGAACCAATGACGACTGAGAAATCTTCTAGTTTCTGAGTCAAAAGTAGGAAACTATCCTTAATAAATGCTTTGAAGTTTGCCTCTTTATGAGATTTCTCATACATAGAGCCTCCAGATTTCGTACCAGCGGCTATATCACGTAGTTCCATTGGAGTAAGTGTATTATTGATGATAACTATATTGGGTGGAACGTCATCACTCCAGGAAGGGAGTGGTGTATTATTTGGACCTCTTAGCTCAAAAGATCCATCTTTGTTATTAGAAATACCAATTTTAGGCTTCATTTTAGGTGTAGGTTTTTCTACCTGTCTTCCTTTAGTAACTCTGGCAAAAGTCACATTCGGATTGACCGCTTCTCGTCTAGGACAGGACAGAGCCTTATAATTGTTATATTGAGCAGGTTGGAATCGTTGATACAGGTTCTGTGTATTTCTATCGTTAGATGTTTTTCATTTTTTAGGGCAGTCTTTTATTTTGTGATGGGAAGAAGAACAGATGGCGCATAATTTCGTTTTGTTACTTGTCCATTCAACATGTTTACCATTAATCGTAAGGTTATTGTTACTGATTGCTACTTCGTGATCGTCCGCTGATGCAAAATAGAAGAAGGCATGTTGTAGGTTATTATAATTAGATCTAGCCTTGGGGATGATCCAGGTTGTCGTGTTGATCATCAAACTAAGGTCAGATAAATCTTTGCCTATAGTGTAACGTAGGAGGCACGTGAGCTTAGCCAAGAACTTTGATCGTCCCAATATTTGATCTCTTGATAAGTCACACATATGGAATCGTACCATATCATTAAGGATGAAGACCCTATGACCTTTCTTGAGTTCCGTAAAATTGGCGTCGATGTCATATGTAATTGTGGCCTGTTGCCATAAGTTCTTTGTTTCCATTGTAAACCTGACGATCTTTCTGAATCGAGAAAAGATTTTCTTAATTCTAATTTCCGTTATGTCCAATGAAATCTCTGTAACTTTGATTGATTGTTATAGAACGTACGGATGATGTCAAGGGGCAAAAACGTGCGTTTTTCTAAATTAGGTAAGATGACCTTACAGAACGCGTCCCTTACTTCTTTGTCAGAAAATATCACCTTGAGTATACTTTTTGATTGGTCTTCTGGGTGTTTGGCTAGGGCGACAGCCGAGAATGAATCAAATCGATCAAACACGAGGTCCGTGACGTCAGAAATTTTCATTTAAGGGGATTTTCCGGGGTAGTCGTCTATTGGGAAGTAAGCAAAAAATTTCATCTTTTTTGTGAAAAAATCTTGAGGGCTCTTCCTGTTGTTCAAAAAAATTTTCGGAAGGGTCGTTGGCGTCGTCGACGTTCATTTCTCTTTATTTGGTAGTGATAATAAGGGTTGTTTTACTTTGTAAAGTTTCTTTGCCCTTTCCTTTGTCGAGCGGAGAGGGGTCGACGTCCATAAGTGGAGTTTTGTCGTTGTTATTATTGGTAGACATACTGCTTTCTGGTTCAATAGTTTGTAAGGTATTTTGTTTTTTCTTTGATTGGTGCTCTGAGGAACCAGGGCGAAAGTGAGGTTGTTGTTTTCTTTAGTTTTTATTGTTTTCTTTCGTTTTGCATATCATGGTCGAGAGTTTTTATCGTTTTAAAATTTTTTTTTTTTTTTTTTCAGTAGTCGATATATTCAAGAAGGTCATAAATGGCGAAGGAGTCAAACACGCGCAAGTCATGTATGAACATTACTCAAGGCTGACATAATACTGGGAAGATCTTGACTGACTTAATTATCAGCCCTAATCCACATCGTACTACTAGTCTGAAGATTGCTACCTAGGTCGACATCCCCAAGAGCTAGCCCTCAGGGTCCCTAGTCCTCAGAACCACTGTCAAATTTGGATAGAAGAATCACTTTCAGCCACAGGTACTTTGTCAGTTTTTCCCTGTGCTTACCAACACCATATCTGGATCACTATTATCTCTGCCCGGTATCAGG
>CAJVPQ010002870.1:0-12517 GCA_910591825.1 Funneliformis caledonium
TGACAAAGAGTGTGGTTTTGTTAATTTTGTTCGTGTTGAGGATGCTGTCAGAGCTAAAGATGATATTATGAATAGAATGGGAGGTCGTGTCGGAAATTGTATTGTTCGTGTCGGTTATGGCAAGGCTGACGCATTGAACAATCATGACCTATCACCTTCTTCTCAAACCCAACTTCAACCCACACGGGCCCTTTGGGTTGGAAATATTCCCACTTCCACAACACCTCAGACCTTACAAAATATTTTTTCACCATTTGGTGCTATTGAATCGGCCAGGGTCCTTACGCATAAGAATTGTGGTTTTGTGAATTTCGAGAAATTGGATGATGCTGTCAAAGCTAAGAAAGCTTTGCATGGTAAAGAGGTTCTTGGAAGTGCTGTTGGTCCTGTTAGAATTGGTTTTGCTAAGGTACAACCAAAACCATCACCTACATCGACTCCCGAACCAGGGTCTCCGGCTATGCGTCATATTAGAAACCTTTCGTCTTCCTCATCCTCTTCTAATAACCAAAATTCGGGTCAATGGAACGGACCTGTTGAAAATTATCATAATAATATGATGAGGATGATGATTGCAGGTACAGCGAATAATACCGCAAATGGTCTTACCGAGAAACAATTGATGATGCGTGAATTAAGCGGCGGTGTTGATGACGACATTGACGACGTGAATGGTTAGTTAACAGTTATTTCAATTTAATATATTAATGATACTTTAATACTAAGTTACACTCTCCTTTTTTTTTAGAAAATCGTCCTCCTACAACATATTTCACCTCTATCCCACCTGTTGGAGATCCTAATCCAAACCGCAAACCAGATGCTTCTAGGTTAAGAGAAATTCGAAAACGTTTAGACAGCGGACATTGTGCTGCTAAGGAAGTTGAAGCTATTGCTGCTGAAGTTCTAGATGAATGTGTTGAATTATCAAGCGGTAATAACTAAATCAAGATATTATATATTTTTTTCCCGTTTACAGAATTTGTATATATTAATTTGTTATTAATTATATAGATTACATTGGAAACACTGTTATTCAAAAATTATTTGAACGATGTACTGAGAATACAAAGACTAAAATGTTAGAAAAAATCGCTCCTCACTTGGCTACCATTGGTATTCACAAGAACGGTACTTGGGCTGCACAAAAGATCATTGATTGCGCTAAAACTCCTGCTCAAGTATGCAAACTTCTAAATATTTTATTATAGTTTAGTCATAAAATACTTATTATTCATTTATTATTCATTTTCCTTTAGATGCAACTCATTACTGCTAATGTTAAGTCATACACTCCTCCGCTCCTTTTGGATCAATTTGGAAATTATGTAGTACAATGTTGCTTACGCCTTACCGCTCAACGTAATCAATTCATTTTCGATGCAATGGTCGATCGATGTTGGGAAATAGCACAAGGCCGTTTTGGTGCCCGTGCAATGAGAGCCTGTTTAGAAAGTCAACATGTAACCAAAAAGCAACAGGTAAGATGTCATAATTGAAGTATTTTATTTAATTTTGAAGGATACTAATATTGTTTTCTTAATTTTTGTTTTTTACAGAAACAAGTAGCAATTGCCATTGTCATGAATGCTGTACCGCTATCTACTAATCCGAACGGCGCATTATTATTAACATGGATGCTTGATACTTCTTCATTCCCTGGTCGTTATCGTGTGTTAGCTCCACGTCTTGCCCCTCATTTAGCACATTTATGTACACATAAGCTAGCATCGTTGACTGTTCTCAAGATTATTAATCAACGACAAGAAGCTGATGCACGTGATCTTACGATTACGTCATTGTTTTTCTCCGCAAATGACCAAGTGTTAGAAGATGTACTTAGCGATCAAGTTCACGGAGTTGGTGTTGTACAAAAGGTATTGGCCAGTCCATATGTAGATCCTTCTGAAAAGACACGGCTAGCCGAAAAAGTGAAATTTGTTTTGGGGAAATTGAAGGTACAACAAGTACAAGGATATAAACGCTTACTTGAAGAACTTGGTATGGTGGGAGATCCAACTCTTGGTAGTACACCTTTGAATTCCGGACCTTCCCAAGTTGGTATTCCTCCACAAGGAGTGTTCCCTAGTCCCTTGCCACCTGATTTAGCCGCCGCTGCCGCTTATTATGCAGCAGCACAAGCTGCTTTTGCAAATCAACAATTACAGCAAGTTGCTTCAGGAACTCCATCACCTGAAAATAATAGTTCACCACATGAACAACTTGGATCTCAATCTTCAATCAATCCTTCTTCAAGCGAAGGATCATCATCATCAGCTGCACAAACTTCCACATCTGTATCATCCACGCCTTCGTCTGCATATCCACCAACACCAATGTTTATGAATAATATGCCAATGTCCCCTCATCCTCATTCACCATTTCCACCTACTTCACCTTATCCGCACATGAGTCCTTTCCCACCTTTCATCCATCCATCGGCATTAGCGGCAGTAGCAGCTGGAATGTATGGACATCCCGCCGCGATGTTCAGCCCAGCAGCGTATCCTTATATGCTCGCAGCTTCTAGTGCTATGCCACCACCAATGATGAATGCAGCACCACCTACACCAGGTAATTCTAATATGCAAAGTGCACCAATGCTCGCATTCTTACAACAGCATCAACAATTATTACAGCAACAACCAAATACTCAGCAGCAACAGCAACAATCGCAAGAACAATCATCACAACAGCAACAACTGTCCCCATCTATCGGTAGTGATGCGCAGGCGCAATCATCGCCACAAATCGTTGCCGAATCGCTCACACAGTCTTCAGTTGAAGTCACAGTCCAAGCTCAACAATAATGAATGAGAGACTACACACCCAAATTCTTTTTTAATTCTTATTATTTTATATTTTATATATATATATAGAAGTTTTGTCAATTTATTCATATATTGCGGGATCAGGGTATTCTGATGACGAGTTAATTTTTAATTCGGATCCTTTAATCCTTAAATTTTAATTTGGTAATGATTTTAAAATTAAGGACGAAAAACAAGAATTTATTATTTAGTACATATTATTTGCAAAAAAAAAAAAAGTATATAGTTTTCTTTCGTTCTATGTAATGTAATTTCTGAAATGCTTACTTTTTAGACAAGTAGTTGGTATGTAATTTTTCTTTATTTTATTATGCAGTATATATGCTCTATCTTTGTAGAATTGTGGGTATTCGGGCATTTATTCGTTTGAATTTACTGTATAAATTTTTATTATTGTTATTTTTCTTATTATATTTCTTTTTTTTTTTTTAAAACGGGATATCATTTGATGATGCGTCTTTTTTCCTTTATAAATAAATTTTCTTTAGTCATTATAGTATGTGTGACGGACGAACTATAAGATAGATTTAATCACCCAAAAATACTTTTAAGAAGCAGGTGTTTTAGGAGTGGTGATTAAATTTTTTTAATAGCAAAGTAATTTAATTTAGATAGTTTTTATTTATTTATTTATTTATATATTTTTTTTGAAAATAATTTTTTATAATTTCAATCCATCATACATATATATATATATATCAGTTGACAAGACATGTATAATATTTTCTAACTGTAATTTATTTAAACAAATGTAATCCCAAAAAAAATTGTATGTATACTTGTAACTATTAAAAAAAAAACAAATATTTTTTTTTAGACTTTTTTATTCATAAAAATCTTCAATGACAACACTTGTAACAGCATTCTTCCAATTTTCTTCCATGGCAGTTAATAAAATACCCGCTTTTATAACCACCTCTTCAACCAAAGCCATAACAATTATAGAATCAAATACATCAAATTCACCGATCGTATTTCTAACAACAAGAATTGCTTGATTATGAATATCAATAGGTTTTTTCCACCAAACCAAAGTTTCAGGTTTGGTATCCATATTAAAAGTAACGATACCTTTAGCAACAAAAGTAGCCTTATGACTTATATCGATAGGAGAAAAAACGTGTAAAGAAGCAAATTTATTTAATTCAGCAGAGTAATGATCAACATTAAAAGGTGTCCATGAAGATTTTAAACTTATATCAACATTTTGTCTCGTCGTTTCCCAGATCCCTGTACCTTCTAATTTTCTACCTATTATCTTTGGACTTGATGTATTATCATTCAATTTTGTATTGATCTTGAACCTAATCTCTAATGTGTTTAAATTAATTTCTAACAAGATTAAATCAAATATGTGAGTTGGTCCTGAACTATGTGTATCTAAAGGTTCAATGGTAGCCTTATGATTCATGAGAAGAATTTATAAGAATCATCATTAATTTCTCATTGATGATAAAAAAAAAATTCAAAATTCTTGAACAAATCTCATTAAAAAAAAATTACCAGTAAATAATTCTTTCCCGATTTGAAATTATCCTTAATCCTTTCAACTAATATCTTGTGTATTTCAAATTGTAATTCTTTTGATAAACAACGATATCTATAAAGAGCTTTAGCAGGAACAAATGATAATATCGCAATTACAATTTCCATTGGAAGCTGTTGAGAAATCGTCATTATGATGATTAATTAATTAATTAATTATTTTTTTTTTTTATTTTTATTTATTTTTTTTTTTTTTTGTTTTTTTTTGTTTTGAAAAAGAAAAATTCCCAAATGAATGCGCCATATTTATAAGTATCTCGATGACAATAGACTTGAACAATATACTTACCGAATATATTCGAGCATGATGATCGTATCACTTTGCTGTCAACTGATTTCATGCAAAATTTCTTGTATCTAATCTATAACCATAACTTTTTTTAGGTCGATTCAAGTATATAATTTAAATTCCGATCAAAAATGGGAAAAATTATCACGTTCCTTTTGTTTTATTAGATGATTGGACCATAACAAAAAAAAAAAGGATTTATAATCATGTCGGAAATAATTAAAATAAATAAAAAAAAAAAATAATGGATTTGACCTCACCACTTGAACATCGTGAAAATATATTAACAACTCGTTCTTATGCTAGAGTTGGTCTTATGGGAAACCCATCCGATGGGTACAATGGAAAATGCATCTCCCTTTTGATTTCAAATTTTTTTGTTGAATTAACTTTAACCCCAAATTCCTATGATAATAAAGCAGTAGAATACAAGAAAATTAATTTCCGTTCCCCTTCCTCCAACAAAGATTGTAATTTATCATTTGATTCCATAGATACTTTAATTGAAATATCTAAAAATAAAGGGTACGATGAAAGTAATCGTTTATTACAAGCTACTTGTAAAGTATTTTCAGAATATTGTTGGAAAAATGATATCTTACTTAACCAACAAGGATTTTTCGTTCATTTTATTACTAATATTCCAAGACAAGTCGGTTTGGCGGGTTCCTCCGCTATTATATCGGCATTTTGGAAAGCGTTAATGCTTTTTTTTGACGTTTCTAATAAAATCATTCCATTACCTATACAAGCAAATTTAATTCTTTCCGTTGAAAGGGATGAATTAAATATCTCTGCTGGGTTACAAGATCGTGTCATTCAAGTTTATGGAGGGTTGATATTTATGGACTTTGATGAAGATCATATGATGAAACATGGTGTTGGAATGTATGAAAGGTTAGATGTTAATTTATTACCGAAAGGATTTTGGATTGCTTTTGAATCAAATCCTAGTGAATCTGATAAAATTCATAATGATGTACGAAAAAGGTATGAGGCAGGTGATCGAAAAGTAATTGATGCGATGAAACGATTCGCATCATTCGCCGAACAATCACGTCAAATTTTAATTCAAAATAACCGTTCAAAACGGAATGAACTCGCTAAGTATATGAATAAAAATTTCGATTTGAGACGCGAAATTTTTGGTGATCAAGTTTTAGGTCAAATGAATTTACGTATGATTGAATTGGCTAGGGAATATAATTTTGCCGCAAAATTCACTGGATCGGGTGGTGCAATTTTAGGACTTTGGAATGATGACGATGACGATGATGATTCAAATATGTTTGTAAATGCCGAAAAATTAAAACGTGCATTAGAAAAAGAAGGATTTCTTTTTTGTTGGTTAAATCCAAAGAATGAAGTTTTATAATTTAATCTTTAATAAAAGATTTGATAACTTGACAAACCAAATTGGCTTAAAATAAATCATAAATCAACCAACTTTCCTTTTCAAATTTTATTTCATATATTGTACATGCTGTTTAGTCTTTGAAACAGGCTAGCTCTTCATGATCCTTTGGAAACGATTATTTAAAGAAATAGCAATGACAGTCTGTTTTCCAACCTCGATTATTATCCGACATACGGTTCCTTTCAATTCCCATCCTTTACTGTTTTGACCTCCCGAAGAAATAAAAGAACTACATCGATCCACAGATTGGCTCGCGCATCGTTTGCATCATTGTATCTTAGCTATGTTGTCTCCATAAGAAGTCCGTTAAACTGCGCGATGTCACATGAGGTGTGTTGTCGTTGCCTAACTGAAAATGTAACTCCGACCAAAGGGATTACAATTTTTTTTTTTTGAAACAACACAGAAGATTGTTCTTGACCTTAACATAAGTGATTGATTTATATTACTTCTGTTTTACTTTTTCCGATAAGCTATCGCACGTTAAAAGAATTCCTGCCCAATTTTTATAATCATAATTTATTATTATGTCAAATGGAAACTTAAAACCGAAAAAAAATGAAAATCAAATCAAATGCAAAGTTAGTAATCCGCGGGTAATTGAGTTAGACGACACGGTTTTTCCGGATATCGTTCATTAAATCTTTCAAAGACATCACTCTCATATAAACGGACATCATCCAATTGATTACCAAGCGTCATCCATCCGGGGCGAGTATTATGTTGACGCCCAAAGATTTCTAATTTACGTTTTCCAGGTGCCAAACGATCGATCAAGCCATAGACTTCATCTGGTTTGCGACTTGTCTCTCGAACCTGTTAATTTTTTAACAAAAAAAAAAAATCAGATTTTTTTTTTTTTTTTTCGCGAATAAGAAATTAGGAATTGATGAATTGTTTTAGCAAATCTTACTTCTCCAACCAACACATCACAATCAAGGCCCCAATTTAAACCTTCAGGATTGCCTTTGATTCCGACGAGACAATGTTCTTTGCTATGATTCAACCAATGTCCTGTTCGTCCCGTTCGAATGAGTCTCTGCAATTGATTAGTCTTGATCCAAACAAGTTCATCAGCACGATCATATCTAAATGAACTTATCATGAGAACCCTAATAAAACAAAATTACGAAAATGTACAAATCTTTTACCCCCAGATAGCCAAGCATTCTCTTCCAAGTTCCATTGCTCTTCCCGTAACCCATAAGAATATCAACCCATCATCTTGCAAATCAGAAATTGCCATAGCTTTCATTTCATCATCAGTCATGGTTCCATATGGGAGCTACATAAATATTACGTTATTTTACCTTATCACACTAGAATTATTCAATCTTCCAGCTTACCGTCATGTGAATATCCCATGGTGGATCTGCCATAATCACGGTAAATTTACCAAGAATTGAGAATTCGAATTTTCGCACATCACAATTTATCCATTGAGGTGGTAGCTAATAATTACCAAAGTTAAATACCTTTTCGAAATCAACGCAAGCGTACTTAAATGAAATAAAACAATTTACTCACGACTTTTTTAGGTGGTGTAAAAACCTTTAAACAAGAATAATTTACACTTGTTAATTAATTTACAAATATTTACGCGTCAAGCTTAAACTTTTAAACAAAATTTTTGTGATACTTGCCACGGCAGGTGGGATTTGCCTCCGCTTTTCGTACGTCCAACGTTCCTCATCATCATCAAGTTCATAATGAACGTATTTGCAAGTATCCATACGATGACAGGTATTCAAATAGGAACAATCACCAAGGTCCAATTCTGTATGAGAACGAAGCATTGGCCGGAAATGGAGCTATTTATACGTCATGTCAATCAAAGGTGATCATGCAACTTCAATGATGTTAATGAAATTTACTAACCCTGTGACATGCTCGATTTGTTCTCCGTTGTTTTCTACAATCAACTTTCGTGCCATATACACAAAATTCTCGGAATGAATTATTAGTTGAACGGAACTAATTAAAAAACGCGTTAGTCTATATTGCATTATTAAAAAAAGAGCAACATGTTTACATTTGCAACTGTTACTACCATTTCAATTATCAATTTATCTTTAGATGACTTTTTATCCAGCATTATGCATAAATCGTAAAGTGATTTGTTCTCTTCAACTTCTTTAAATGAAGGTTTATCGAGTAGTTCATTAATTTCCTTTAAAGCTAACAAATGATAATATGATTCATTATTAACGATGATTACATTTTGAAAAAATTTTTGAACTACGAATAAACCCGAAAATTACCGGTATCATCAGTAAGGTCTTCAATTTTTCGTTTTTTATTACCATTCACCGAAGTTGTTAGTTGTAATGATTTATCAAGCATTGAAGGATCATCCGATTCTAGAGAGCTAATATTATTATACCCACAAAATTTAAAGATTAACTTATGGTTTGAAATGAATAATTTTATTAAGATCATATAATCGAACCTTTCAAAAACATTTATTACGCCTAATTTCTCAATATCAACTTTTTCTATCACTAGTTTCTTACTTTTGCCAATTTGTTTTTCTTTAATTAACATGACATTAGGTCCCCATATATTTGACAATGTCCTTAACGCTTTCTCGAGGTTATATAGTGATGTTTTTGTAAAAGGAATGGCCCGAACGCTTTGCCAAGTGGCAAGCCTTATATTGATAATGTAAGTTAGAAACCCCAATATAACAAACGTGAGCTTATACAAAATAATGAACTAGACTACTAACCTTTTCAAAAGTTCATAAGTTTCTATTGGGAAAGTGCATTTACTATGTAAATTATTTGTAAAATAATCACGTACGAGTTTTTCATACTCTATATTCGATGGTTCTTTTGAACTTGATTCAGAGGAAGAGGTTCGTGTACTTGACGTCGAAGACGGTCCTACCTGAGAAAAGTGTTCATTTTTAAAGCCCGCGCTTAAAGTAGCATTACGAAAGAAAGAACTTTCGCTTTCATTAATAGTATCTTTGTCACGCCTTCCAAAGCGGTCTCTACGAATTTGTAACTTATTTTTAAGTAGTTTCAGCTCTTCCAAGGTTGTGACTTTATTTTCGTCTGAAGGATCCATTCTTTAACGTGTTCTTGAGAGTTTTTGCGATAATTCCAAAGACGTCAAATGAATGTCATGCAGATAAAACGAGTGACATTTGTTTGTTTATCTAATTGACTGACCCTGAGTCGGGAAAAATCCTATAAAAACCAAATTGATCCTCTAAAAATTTATCATGAATGGAGAAGTATAACAATAACCCCTCGATAGCGCAAAGGGAAGAATGGGCAAGGTAATTTAAAAAAAATAAAAAATTAAATCTCTAAACTTTGCATTAAAGAAATTCAAAAGGTTTTTTTTTTATTTTATTTTTGAATAGAGTGCAATCCGAATTAAAATTAAAATTGATAGAAACTGATGCTTTAAACTTTACAAAGATAGTTAATGGCGAGAACATTGTAGAATTCAGGGGATTGAATTATATTGGAGGGGTTGATCTTAGTTTTATTGAGAATCATGAAGAGGATGCCATTGCAACTTTGGTTGTTTTGAAGTATCCCAGCTTAGAGGTATGAATCAAATTATGTTATCTTAAATAAATATCAAGAAATTGCGACCTCAATCATTCTCTTATAGGTGATTTATGAAAATTTCTCGTCCGTAAAGTTAAAGATTCCTTACATGACCGGATTCTTGGCCTTTCGTGAAGTTACACCTTTACTTGACTTACTACAAATTTTAAAGCAAAGAAACCCTGATATATTTCCTCAAGTTATAATCGTTGATGGTAATGGAATATTACATCCAAGAAGATTTGGTTTTGCAAGCCATTTAGGTGTGCTTGCGAATGTTCCTACAATTGGTGTTGGGAAAAATTTTTTACAAATTGATGATGGTGAAAATTTAACTATGGCACATGTAAAGAAAGCAGCAAGGGAAAAATTAAAAAAAGGTGGTGATACTTATCTTCTTCAAGGACAATCCGGAATGATTTGGGGCGCAGTATGTATCAAAAGAATGTATAATTTAAAATTTAGGTTCTAGCTAAATTTTCATGATCTAGGCCGTTCGAAGTTTGGATAGCACTACAAACCCCATTTTTGTTTCCATTGGTCATAGAATAAGTCTTGAAACTTCGATACAAGTTGTGCTCAAATGTTGTCGATATCGTGTCCCGGAGCCCACTAGGCAAGCCGATTTACGTTCCCGTGAATATATCCGACGTGGTCAAAAGGCGAAAATTACCTAATAGGTTTTGTCTTTTATTTGATTTTGAAATTTTGTTTTTACATATCATCATTATATCATATCAGCATATATTTGAACCTTATTAATTTATTAATGGTTTATAAAGAGGCTACGTAGATTCATCATGTAAAATTATTATTTGAGCTATTTTTGTCTATTCTAAATAACAATACCGAAACGTTATTTGAAACTATTTTATATATATATATATATGAGTTACCATTTTCTTATATGAGAGGTCTTATACAAGGTTGGCAAATCCAGTGTGGAAATATTTTGAAGCCACTTTCATCTTTATGAATTTCTGGATCGATACTTGATTCTTCTGCAGTTTTCTATAAAAGTAATCATTTTCATAAGAAAAACGAATTTAATGCAATTTATCGGTAAACTCCAAGTATAAACCTACCATTAATCTCTCCTGTAATTTCTCCGATAAAACACAAAGATCATCAAGAGTATTAACTTTGGCCAATTGTTCTCTCAAGTCTACATGAAATGGGAGAGCTGGTCTATAAATCTTAAAAAGATGTCCCCGAATATATGAAATCTTAGTGGGAACAGTCCGACAAATTTCCAAATATTCTTTTGCCATTTGCCATACTGGGGGGTTAATTCCAGAAAATATAGCGGGATTGTATAAATTACCCTCGGCAGACATAACTCCATCAGCGCCAGTCGCATCTAAGCATCGTTGAATATCTTCAAAGTAAAGAATATTTCCGTTAGCTATTACAGGAATTTTGAGAACTTCCCTGATATGCACGATGAAATAATATAAAGAATATAAACTCATCGTTAGTTAAAGATCAATTCATATTATTTACTGTCATATGAAAATGAAAATGAAAATGAATACAAACCATATATATTATCTGTACATACTTAACTTGACGAATTTGTTCCCAGTCAGCTAAACCAGTTTTGTGCCCTTTTTGTTGACGCACTCGACCGTGCACTGTCAATAATTGTGCTCCTGCGCTTTCAATCATTTTTGCATATCTTATTGTTTTTTCTACCTCGGGAAAAACGCGTATTTTAGCTGTTACAGGAATCGAAAGATTTTCATGAAGTGTATTTACTACAATACATATATATATATATCAAATATTTATGATCAGCATGCTCATAAAAAAAATAAAAAAATAAAAATCAATAGAAAGAACTCACTTAATTTATAAATCAAGTCCCATTCATCTTGTAAAAAAGATCCATAATGTCCACGCTTGGCGATATGTTGTGGACAGCCTAAATTTAGATCGATCGCATCACATTGATTTTGTATTTTTAGGGAAGCTTTGAGTAATACCTCTGCATCATTAGCACAAAACTTGAAAAATAAAAATAATAATTTTGAGTAATTCACGCTTACATAATTACATAATTTAGAAAATTATTATCTACAAATTACCTGAACTATTAATGGACGATCGTCTATTCCAGTAGACCATACATCAGACCGATATTGTTTATTACTTTCATCGCAAAACATTTTTGCGTGAAGCATTGGAGTATAGCAAACTTGAGCACCGTAACGACGTGACAAAATACGCCATGCATATTCTGACTGATCAACCATAGGCGCTAAAAAAAATTTTGCTCCATTAAGAACGTTCTGATAAAATTCATATCCTTGAAGTTTTTTGTAAGGTAAAGACATTTTAGAAAGTAACTAAAAAAAAATCTATTGATGCAAGAATTTAAGGCGCAGAAGGTTTGGTTTAAATTTCATTCCTAGCACTGCATAAGATATCCCCCTTTTTGAATACCCCACTTTAATTTATTGCTTATTTTAGGACCCGGGTATTTATACCGAAACGAGAAAATTTTATTATTTATTATTGAAAACATTAATAATTTCACTAAATATTCCAATTTGAATTATATTACAATTTTCATTACTTTCATAATATACATTTTCATTTTCACTATCATCATCCTCCAATTCATTTCTATTACCATCATCATCTATTCCATCAATTGTAGACAATTTTGGACAATTTTAGTTTTGAACAGGTTTTGGACAAGTTTTGGACACTTTTTCTTATATCCAAAATCTTGTTCAAAACTATTAAAATCTAAAAATGTATCTGAAACCCATCACTGCCATAACATTTAAATGAATGATTAATCAGTATTAGGATAAATAGCATTCTAACTTTCTTTTACTCAATTAGTAACAAGTAAATAAGA
>CAJVPQ010002871.1:0-12516 GCA_910591825.1 Funneliformis caledonium
TATGAACTGCTGTTGAAAAAATATTTTAGCTTTATTAATGAACAAAAGCTTAAAAAAACATGAAAAAGATGTGAAAGAGAGATTTATTATCGTGCGTAATGGTAAACAGTAAACAAATAATTAATTAATGTGGCTGGGATCATGATGAACCAATCAAATTTGGAAGGTCCAGGTTAAAATCCTAGACCTCCTGGTGCAGGTTAAGATTCCCCATAATAATAAATGGATTCTAAAAAAAAAAAGCTTTTATTTCTATTTTAAATCAACTGAACCAATTAAATAAAAATTGTTAAAATGCTGTTATTTTTTCTACTAAAAACAATAAAACTATAAGATGCAGACGCAAGCGAAATTATTTAGCAGAATCTGAACATACAATAGTATACCAGCAATAAATATAAAGCAAAAAATTCCCAGAAGTTGCTTTGAGAATAATAATTTCTCCAAAACTCATTAATGTCTATAAATTACCAATAAAGTGGAAAGGTGTAAAACATGTGATATTGCCAGTGTTAAAATGATGTTTATAGATCCAGGTTGGTAATTTGGCATTCTAACAAACTCCTAGTAGCTACACCATCAATGAATGTCCGATTATCATAACAGAAGTCGGTGGTGAATTAGTATTCTGGGTTTTTTCGTGTTAATGGATACAATGATAAAATATATCAAATCGCATCATTAAGATATACTGCCTACATTATCCTTTCAATAGGGATGATTTCTTTTATTTGCTCTTCGTCTTCAGGTTTATCTTGTGGCGTCGAAGGTTTTGACATTCAAAACATTCATTTAAATATGTATGGCCACATTCCAAAAATTTTCCACATTTCTTACTACACTTAACATTCATTCAGAGAATGCTCATGCAGTCCAGAAATTCTTCATTAAGTCAACTTAATATATGAAGTCATAAGAAATAAAAATTATTTTGAATTATGAATAATACTAAAAATATCAAATCAATTTCGAATTATAAAAACCCAGATTACCTGTAAAAAAAATCAAGCGCGCTAACACCCATTCACATTGAGTCTCTCAATAAGCATCATTGAAAATCGCTGACGTCTCTTGAGCTCTTGTTAATAGATATCAGTATTGCCTGGAACAAAAGTGATATTTTTCGTTAGAAAATTTGTTAAAGTAGCTTTAAAAGTCAACGAATTAATTTTTAAAAGTAATTTTGTACCTGTTCATTATCGTGAACTCGATCCCTTTAAATATACAGAATATTTTTTTCTAGCAAATCTTGTTTGTTAACTATCTAAATTATTTTGTCTAACATATGAAGGGTTCATACTCGAAATATTACAACCTTTATAATCTCTTTGATGGTAAAAAATTGAATGCATAAAAATACCTCGAAGATAATTGTTATTAAAAGTATAATTACTATGGAATAAGAAAATATAGCGAAGCTGAAGCATTTCGCATTGAGAAGAAACGCCACGACGTTGAAAAATAAAGGGCTGAACGGAAACTCATAAGGTAGCCCTTACGAAGATTTTGGATGATTGCTTTTAGATTTTTCCACGAAAAAAATCCTGCAATAAAAAGGCAGATTGTATAAGTTAAAGCAAAATAAATTATATAAGAGAAAAATCAACATATTAAAGTTGACAGTAAATTTAATTCACTATTACACTGGTGGAAATCAAAAGGTATGGCTCGCAGTACGGATTTGTACTATCAACATTAATCCAATATCCGGCATCATTTGTTTCAATTATCAATAATTCTGTAATATTTTTTCCATTGCATATGAAGCTAAGTACTTTTTCCTCAAATTCTTGGGTCTTATATATGGCAAAGATAGTTTCTTTAAGATTACAAAGGGTCACCTGCTCTATATTTGCAACCATTTAAATTCCTTTCGTTTTGGATTAACTACAACGTCAAATTCTGCATTATGTTGGATAAATTGACATAAAATTTATTCAATGTACTTTTAGTTTAACGTTTATAACAATTTGCGAAATCACAACGAATAGCATACCATATATAAAAACTAGGCTCTTTTGTAACTCGGCGAATTGATCCAAGAGTTCCTGCTCTCGAGGGGTTATACTGACAGTTTCTGGTAAGGATATGATAATATGAAAATGTTCCTCAGTAGGCTCTTTGGAAAGGTAATTCTTTATATTCTTTGTTGCGAGGAGTTCATCTCGGTCATTAAGTAAGAAGTTGGCCAACTTGCATCATTTCGACTTTCCAGATTTGAGATCTTTTGCAACGGGTATTTTCACCTTAATGGCATCTTTCAAGTCACCAATGGTTTCTTAACTTAAATTTGGAAATGAGTATATTCAAGATCAAATAATAATTTAGAATCCGTTTCCTCATGCCATTTGATTATACACTTCACTAAATCTAAAAACTAGTTGTAATCGTCAAAAGACGTAAATATTCCAATCCTTAAGTAGAGAGAATAATATTCAGAATCCAAGATAATAATCAATTGAATACATAGTTAACAAAACGATACCTTTATTGGCAGATGAATCGCCCGTGTTACAATTATCAACTTACCAAGCAGATCATTTTGAAAAGTTTTAAAAGTTTTGAACTTTTTGAAATTTCTTGATGACGAAATTAATGGCATTTTAGTGACAAGATTACCTAATAAATTATGAGTTAGTATTATAAAATAATATAATCAAAAGCAAAATATTTATTAAACTCACAATCAGATGATTCCAATTGAAATATTTCAAGAATTCTTCTGCGTCAACAACCAATACATCTAATACTTCCAAATAAAATTTGTAAAGTTCTCGCCCAGTAATGTGAATAATTTCCATATGAACGCCTCAAAGTACAACAAGCAAACTTGATAATCAATTATTGGAAATTGGTCAGAACTATCATCTTTTCTGCAAGTGATTTAAAATCAATAGATGTATTTTGCATCATAGATTTCACTTAATGTTTTGGGTAATCTGCAAGAAATGCTTTAAATCGCTCTCTTCGGTTACAATTTGCATCCCAAAGATGATTTCTTCTCAAACGTGAACGATGAATATCATTATACAAAACATGCACCAATAATAATTCTGAAAGCACGAATATTTCTATTGTGCATCCTTGGAATCATTAATATGAAAATACCAATCTTGTTGATTAATTCTCAAAAATTCCTAACCGTTAAGCATTTTATCCATATATATCATAAGCGAAAGATTGCGTAGATTGCGTCTCAAAAAAATTTTAACTTGAAAGGAACGTGCAGATACAGCTCCCCTTTGACTAGACAGAAAGGAAAATATATAATGGTTGCTTTTTGGCGGTGGTAGATTATTTTCTTTTGCTTCGTATTTCTTTCAATTAAAGTATGACGATGCTCCTAGTAGTACAGCAAAGGAAAGTCGGTTGAGTCAATATTCGATTGCTGATTCCTAATAAGTGGACCTTAATCAATGCACGCCGCAGGATGAAACTTTTCCACACCAGCAGCGTATAGAAGTGTACGCCTGGACGCATCTTCCTCTATACCAGCAGCATAAAGAGCAGCACCCCATTATTTATGAATACTGACCTCTGTATTGCGTAAGCCTTCTGAAATTCCTTCGTTCCTGGTTCTAGGTACTTAATTAAAAGATCTAATAGCATCGTGAGACATTTCTTTCGATGCATTTTGGTTCCTTTCGTAAAAGAAACTGTCCCATGTTTGTGTATTCCCTAAGATTCTAACATAGGACATAACAATGAAACTTTATTTTATAATTAATATTGTAAAGACGAGTAAATACTTACCGCTATAGTGAACTTAAATAAAATTTTTTCATTTACCTTCGACATAATGTGAAGAACAAGATAGTAGAAAAATTACTTTTTCTGAAAAATTTAGCACGCAAAATTTAAAAGATACGCGTCGCGTCTGATTTAATCATTTTATACGAGAAGTCATAGGAAGACTTTCATTTGATTGGCTGGTATGGTTACACAGATTTTACAATCGATATTGTAATTATAAATATGTATCACGTAATATCATTCTACGTATATAATATAGTAAACTATAAACTGTACAATAAAATAATATCAATAATAAATAAAGTTAATTAGTTTATTTTAATATTAAGCAAAGTTTGATTGATTTTAAAATTAAACTTCCGTGTTCTATTTTAACTGCGCCATTCGACGATTATTTCGAAAATAATTTCATTTTTAATAATTTCGATAGTAAAATAGATAATTTATATAAATATTATAACATTTGTAATTTATTCCTTTAAATTTTATAGTTTATTTATTTTACAGTTTTCATAATTTTATTTTTAACATGAATAATTTTTAATTTTTTTAACTAATGTAAAATCAAAAAATTAGAGTTAAATTAATTCAAATTACTAATTAAATATTGTTGTAATTGAAATTTTCGCAGGGCTTCTTCCAATGTAAATGTCATACATCCTACTGGTTCATTTCATCATTATTATCACAAGGAATATAATCATTATCCCTTTCAACTTGTATTTCATTGAATTGTTGCAATCATTTCAGACATGTTCATCAATACCATCTTGTAAAAATGAGAGACAATATAAACACTTAAATCTAGTATTATCATAACAAACTTTATGATATATATGACCGTAAGCTAAAACTACATTCAGACCTGTATTAATAGATGAAGAAATAGAACAATCAGTCATAGCATAATAATGAAATGGATTTGACTTATGCAAAGTATTAAAACCTAAAGGAAGATGACATAATTTTGCTTCTGGCATTTTCATTGCAGCTAGATAATAAAAAGTATCATCATTAGATTTCTTCCTTTTTTTTCTTGAAAAATTCGTAGTGACAGTCTGTAATGGAAATGTTAACGGTATTTTATCATTAAAAAATATAAATAAATATTTGTAAAACATTGTAACAAAAAGTAAGCACTTTTTTGGTTAAAATTGTAATCTCCCATGCAAAATACTCATATGGACGCTTTGCAGTAGAAAGGGAGGAAATTACCAAAAAAATTTTTTTGAGTTAATGTTAAATCTGGATTTATTTTACTAAAAAAATAATATTTAGCTTAGTAAGTAAAAAAATTTTTTTTGATAATTTCCTCCCTTTCTACTGCAAAGTGCCTATATACTACCTATGTTGATGTGTATGCAAAGTTTTCTCTAAAACTATTATCATCTAATAATATAACATTTATATTTAATAATTTGTTTTACCTCTATATGTTTCTATGTATTTCTATATAAAAAAAACTATAAAAAATCTCAACAGTTACATCTGAAAATTTTGGAAATTCAGCTTTGATAGTCTCTAAAATTGAATGGTTATTTGACTTCTAATAAAAGATATCAAAAACGAATATTAATGGTACTTTAATATAGTTTTTGCATTGAAATCTAAAAATATTATTCAAACATGAAAACAGGATTCTAAATAAGCATTAAAATTATCAAATCAGAAAAAATAGCATACATATCTAAAATCAGAAGAATTATATTATCAAGAAGATCCTTGAATGTAAGATATTTAGCATTCTTGCATAAATTCTAAATTTTTCTTCTATTATTTTAGAAATTTTCTGCTAAATACTATAAAAAATTTTTAAAAATAAATTAATACCTATAGTTTAGACTTTTGTGTAAAAAGCTTTTATTTTTCAAATACATCTTTATACATAGCTGAAAAAAATAGCTGATATTGAAGAAATACTAATTTTTACCTATTTAATGAAATATGTAAAGGACCTATAATAAAAATAAAAGATAAAATAGTTAGTAATATTTGAAGAAGAATTATAAAGTAAATAATAAGAAATAGCTATTCTAAAATAAATTTGACCTGATCAATCAGAAATAATAAATAACTTATTCTTTTAAATGTATTATTTTATAGATAGAATATTTATAATAGTCTTAATAGCTTTAATATATGCATTTAAAAAATGAAGTTTATTTTTTTGTAAATCTATAAGAATAATATCTTCTATAAAATAAACAATACATTTTTCTTTTAACCTATTATCATAAATATGTACTGTTAATTTTTTCAATTTTGTATTATAATCAACTGTATAAAATTCTAATACTAATTATGTAAAAATCTATAAAGTATTAGATAATAGGAGTTCTGAATAAGCCAAGTTGAGTTGAGTTTAAAGATCAATTCTATTTGACTCATTTTTTTTGAATTGAGTCAAGTCAAATTTATTTTATAAAATCTTTTAATTTGACTTAATTTAAGTTATATAAATTTTAAACTTGACTCAATTTGACTCAACTTGATTTTAACTCAACTTGATTTTGACTTGAATTTATTCAAGTTGAGTCAAGTTTAAATCAAGTTTTGAGTTAATTTTAAATTAATTTACAAATATTTATTATAAAAAAATTTATATTCACCCTTATTTATGAAAATGAAAGATTTGCTCTTAAAAAAAAGTAAATTAAATAAAAAATAATAAAAAAAATAAATTAAAAAGCGAAATTGAAAAAAATTAAAATTAAATTAAAAAGTGAAAAATTAGAGAAAAAGGAAAAGAAAAAATAAAAATAAATAAAAAACAAAATTGAAAAAACAAAAATATAAAAAAATTAAATTAAAAATGAATCAAAAAAAATTAAAAATTAAATTAAAAAATAAAAAGATTAGGAAAGAAAAGGGAAAAAGAGAAGAGAAAAAGAGGAGAAAAAAGGAAAAGGAAAAATAAAAATGAAAAAAATTAAAAAAAATAAAAAAGCAAAATCGAAAAAAATAAAAATTAAATTAAAAATAAAATTGAAAAAACAAAAAAAATTAAATTAAGAAATGAAAAGATTGAAGAGAAGAAGGAAAGAAGAAAAAAATTGAAAATTGAAAAAAAAATAAATAAAAAAATGAAATTAAAAAAAATTAAAAAAATAATAAAAAAATTAATTAAAAAAACAATAATAAATATAATAAATTAAAAAAATAATAAATAAAAAAATAATAAGAAAAGATCAGAGGTAAGGGAAGGGAAAAAAAATAAATAAAAATTAAGAATCGATTTCAAGTCAACTTGAGTTAATTTAAGTTTAAATCGAGTTGAGTTAAATATTTAACTTGACTTAAATTTAACATAACTCACAAATTATCAAATTAAAAAAATATAAATTCAACTTGATTTAAACTTGACTCAGCTTATCTGACTTGCGAATTAACTCAACTTGTCTAAAACTCTAGAACTGTTAAAGCATCTGAAACATTCAAATTGATCAATTATAATATAATACTTATTTGATAGATCACGTAAAGGGATAGACATTATATATACTTTTAGGTCTAACTTATAATATTTTATGTTTACACTTCAGATAATTATAAATTTATTTTCTAAATTCATTTTGATTGATTTAGCATCAATTAATATAGGATTATATATAAATGCTTCTAGAATACATTCTATAAAGTAATGTGATCAGGTGTCAATCTTGACGATCATAGATTAACAATTATGTGGTGAAGTACAAATGTCGATAATGTCAAATATATTTAATATGTTTAATATAGCTAATATGTCTAACATATCAGATATGTCTAACATAGTTAATATAGTTAATATAGTTGATATAGTTAACATAGTTAATATATTAGATATATCAAGATATGTAATAGAATAGATATAAATACAACCTTTTTTTTGTTATTCAGAAAGATAGAACCGACGGCTGTATAGAACTTTTCATTTGTAAAAGATAACGCAACGCTACTCTTCACCTTGTATACCTCTGTTTCTTATTTCTTTTTCTTATTTCTCTCATATATCATTATCTTATTATTTTCTTTTCATCTCAATAAAGTATTTCTTATTTCTTACCTTGTATTTGAAACTCTTCTCCAATATACTGTGAAACTCGTAACTCGTGACTGCAGCCGCTCGTGTCTAATAAACTAATTTAAACCTTAAACTGGTAGTAAATTAGCTGAGATTATCATAAACTAACTGGAATTATTACGTGAACTATAAAAGAGTCAACCCTCTGATACTGCGTCTAACAGTTGCAACCTGAAAAGATTGCACGTTAACAGTAATAAGATTATTGCTAGATATGTAGTAGTATATGTGATAATTATATTAGATATTTATTTGATATAAATATTATAATAATTATTAATATTTAATATCATTATTTTATTTGTATATTTAGTAAGTACAAAATTAACAGTTTCAGTATATTTTTCAGATACAGCAGTTTTTATTTTATAACTATACAAGATATTGTAGTATATCTAAATTTGTAAAAGTATTAATAGAAGTATTCGAAATACTAGTGAAATCTAAATATATTATATAATTTTTCTTTGCATTATTAACAAACTTATTTTAATTTCATAAAAAAAATAGCATATAAATAAAAGCTATATTTTTTACTCATATTTGTGAATTTTTATATTTTGTAAATTAGATAAAAGATACAATTCATCAAAAAAAAATTTTAATCTTGTATCCTCCTCTTTTATGATTATTTTAAATTCATCAAATGAGTATATAGTCAGCTTCTTTTCTTTTCTTTACCTATATAAAATACTGGTTATTTTTGTTATTACTTGAGAAAAAGATAAAGTAGTATCAATACTCTCAACCTCATTATACTTATCTATTATTTCCTCTGCTTCACAATTTGTATTATCTTGAGTATGCTGTTAAAATTCAGACAAAACGTTTACTATAATTCCATTATAACAATTCATACAAATAGTATCACCTTTTTAGACATAACTTGGTAATATATTGTTAGTTTAACTTTTAGTAAAAATATTTTCAGTTACCTTTCTCCATTGGATTGACTGTTTCTAGCAAATATCAATAATACATGGTTTAACAATAAGCATATTTTTCTTCTAAGTAAAGTATCTCAAGAATTTTGATTATTTTTTGATTATTTTATAAGGTGAGTTTTAGAGCTCTTTTAGAGTTAAAAATGAAATTTTTTTTTACTTTTACTAACGATAATACTATATTCTAAAAAAGTACTTTAAACTATATAAATAATGTGTCAATCAATTGATTAGAATCAGCTAATCATGTGAAAGTCTCTCCATAATTTTAGATCAAATCAGATTGATCGCAAAATATGCTTTTAAATAATTAGTTATTAAATTGATTAGTGATCAGTCAAACTGATTCACGAGAATAGATGTATTTGTCTCTGATCGATTCTGATAAATTAACGTGATGCATGCCAGTAACTAACCATATTTATTATTTACAATGATCTGATTGGCTATTTATTTTTTTGATCGATCTAGTCTAATCTAGAATTAAACAGAACTTTTGATTGGATCTTTAGATACAAATTATAATTGGCTAATGATCACATGATTTTAAAAACAAATCATTTAAACTTTAATAAATCTGAAAAAATTTTTTTAATTCAGAATTTTTTCAGACATGGCACAGCAGATTTCTGACAAATTTTATAAATGCCAGAAATTTTATTTATATAGTTTTTTAAATAATAAAATGATAGTAATTTAATATTTAATAATATTTCTTTATTTAATAATCATATTAGTAATTCAACATGATTATTTATTAATACCAGTACATCTTATATTTTTTCAAATAATATATGCATAATCATAATTAAATTTTGAACTTTCTAGTCCTTTTAAAGAGATATGTATTAACATATCTAATGTATCTGTAGCTAATGAATTCCTATTTTTAGTTTTAATATGATTCTATCTACTAAAACTACATTCACACTCTATATTAGTAAAGGGAATACAATAAATCAATTAAATTAATTTAATAATATTTGGAAAAACATCACTATAATCTTAAATTAGCAAGGGAAGAATTACATCTATATCTTTAGAAAAAAGGTTATTAATAACAATCATTTTAAATTCTGTCTATTCTTATCTACATTTATTAATATCAAAGAGTGCTATTGATTGAATATTATTATAAATATTTAGATACTCATAATATTTTAATAAAGCTTCTAATTCATTATCTCTAAAATATAGTAAATCATGAAAGTATCTAACCCATTCTTACGGATTTAATATTTTCATAAAAGTAAATAATAATCTATTAGAAAACTGTTGTTGTAATTCAGAAATAATACTTATTAAATAACTATATATATTTAAAGAAAGTTTATGACTCATATATTCTATTGAATTGAGTAGGACAAAATGGGGGTTCTGAGGTCAAAATCTGCAAAGAGTCCCAATCTTATTTTCAAAGCCTTCTAGCTATAAGAATCCACTATAGAATTTTAAACTCTAAACTGAATTTAAGCTTTTTTAGCTATTTAAATATTTGGTATCAAATTTGACATTAAATTACTCTGTAGGATACCAAGAATAAAACAATCTCTTATAACCTTTCTAGCCCAATTTTAATTTCAAATAATATATCAAAAAAAATAGACCATTCTGTTTGAGTTTGAGACGATGCAAGATTGGCAAAAACCAAAGGTTCAAAGCCAAGCTCGTGAAGTCTCTGTAAACCTTTTATATATACTAATATTTATGCTATTCTAGAATTAATTCTAAAACTGATTCATTGATGAAATCAAAGGTCACTAAGTCTAACCTTTTGGTATCCATATATTAAGTCTATTCTCGAAGAAGTTAGATTTAGCAGTTATCAAATTCATAATTTTAAAAGCTATAGAATATATTCTAGTATATTATTTTTTTCGATATGCAAAAATCTTTTTAAAGCCATTTGCATTACGCAAATCCAAGGTCAAAAAATCTAACCTCAGACGTAAAAAATTGGGTTAGAGGTTAGACCTTACCACTAAGTCATATAAAAAATTACATCTCTAAGTCTCATACAATGCATCTGATTTGAAGAACCCTTTGGCTCGACCCTTTAAAGTATATATGATAAGTCTCATGCAACGCATCTTGCGAAGCGCCTTAACGGTTTGATCCTCTAAGTCTCACCTGAAAAGTATACTTGATCTAATTGCCTAGCCTTATTCTAAAGCTTGTTTACATAACAGATCTGATATTTGCTTTTATTACAATTGCTACATAGACCATTATCTATCCTTGTAGGTTTATCTATCTTTGTAGGTCTACTACAAGCAGAGCACAGCTAACGCTTCTTAGCTTTGAAGTGTAATTGACAACCTTTAGATTTAGTACTACGTCTGCCACAAATTTCACCAGAATTATGAAGATAGTTGCAAATGTAATCTGCTTTCATATTATAGTTCAAAAAAAGATTTATTATTAAAATGTATACAATTGTTTAGTTAAGAAAATATATTGGAATGCATCATAAAAGAAAAGAGGTAGAAATAATTTAATTAAAGAAATCTTTACATAATATAGTAATAAATATATATAATGAGCAATCAAAATCAAGTTATCCAAGAAGTTTTATCTAAAGTCAAACCCACCCCCTAGCAGGTTGAGCAAGCATTAATAAATATAGTAAAGGTAGGACTATATTATAGAAAGCTTAAGGATGGAAAATTCATGCAAAGCTATAAAGAAAGAGTTAAGAAATTACGTCAGTCAGAAGATCCTAAACAATATGTAGTAGAATTAGCTTGAACAATATTTCCTAATAAGCACAAATATCATCAAATTATAGATAATTACAAATATTGGTATGGAAGAGATCCAGAGATTCTTAATACCATCATAGATTTATATAAGTTATATTATAAATTAGCTAAAAATTATTTCATTAAGAAAGAAGATATCGATAATGAAGCAGAAGACTTCTTATCGTCAATTTGATAAGACCTATTGGGAAGGCAACTCAGTATCAGGAATAACTATTAATTCTTCTCTTATAAAGAATCTTTTCAGGCTATTGCCCTCATCATCTATTAGCCAGTATAAGACCGGCTGATTTAAAGATTCGCAAATATAATAAACTTGAGGAGACCAATTCATATCATAGCACATTTTCTAACAGGACCATATTCTAACTCTTCTGATTTAAGAAGATATCTTACTAAGTCATAATAGGATAAACAAGGTTCGTTATATCCAATAGGTCTTCTATATTTTATAGCTGACTTAGCAATTATTTTCTCCTCATTAAGTGTTTTTTCTACTGCTTCATTAGGAGACATATTTATTAACTAAGTAGGAGTATTATTAAATATATCATCATTAACATAAAGACTTCTAACCCAATCTCTAGAATGATTTGATAAAGATAACAGAAAATCTATAGCATCTTGCTGAATATCAGAATGCTTTTCAAATTTTTTATGATCACATTCAGCTATAGTATTACCTTCCTTAGTTTTGGTATATTGTATTTTACATCATGTTTAAGTAATAAACTCTTACAATCCTTATATATTCCGTTCCCTTATCTGAATTAAAACAATTCGGCTAAGAGAAAGACTCCTTAGGATTATCATAAATTTTTTGAATATTCTTAGCCATTTGTGCAAAAGATTTATCAGTTAACGCAAAACTACGTTGATACCTAGTTGTAACATCTTTAATAATACCCCTATACTTATAAATCCGATTACCTACTTTATCATGAGGCATAGGGTAGTATCAGATTGGTGTACTTCATTTAAAAATTGTATATTA
>CAJVPQ010002872.1:0-12514 GCA_910591825.1 Funneliformis caledonium
TTAATAAACTTAAATTTTTTCTAATAAAGTTGATAAAATATATATTAAACTATATTTTTTATATAATAATTATATTAAATCCATTTTTAATAATTCAAATTTTACAAATTTTAGCTTATTTTGAAGTACTTAATATTTTTAATTCAATGCTCATTATTTGATAAATTTTTGACTAATCAGTCATATTTTATAAGCATTTAATAACCTTTATATTATATTTTACATTTTAAGACTCTATAAGTAACTTTATTTTTTTATATAATAATAAATAAAATTTTATCTCATTTAAATAATATAATCTTAGTATTACTCAAAAATTAATTCAAATTTGCTCATGAATACTTCCTTTAAAATTGAATTTAAATTTGCTTAAGATTTTATGATTAAAATTTTATCAACTCTTAAAGCTATTTAAACATTCAGTAATTCAATTTTGATAAATTTTAGTTTATTTTAAAGCCTTTTTAGAACTAAATCTAGTATTTTGAATTAGTATTTCTATAACTTTTATATTATATAATCACTTCATTTTAAAGATTTGTATCTTAAATAATTGATTTTGAATACTTATAACTAATCCTATTTTCTTATATATTAACATACAGTTCTCTTACTTTTTTTAGATTTAAAGATACTAAAAATAGTATTCAAATATATTACTATTAGACAGTTTCTTATGCTGCAATTCTGGTATTCACATCTGCTTAAGATTCTTCTATAATAAATTTCAAAATAATTTTCTCAAATAATTCTAGATTTAGTGATTAAATTTTAACAAATTTAGACTTATTTAAAAGTTCAGAATCTATTGAATTAGCTGATTAAAGTTAGATAGGAATTATTTTAGTTTATGTTGAAATTATTATTATTATTTTTATTATTATTATTATTATTATAGTTCATTATAATGAATCAAAACTTTACATTTTATTTTTTTACTAATACTTAAAGTTATTACAACTTTATGTGTTTTAATTTTGATGAATTTTGGTTTATTTTAATACTTTTTAAGAGTTAAAACTATATATCTTGAATTGTAATTTTTTAATAATTATTTTTGAGGACTCATAAATAATCCTACTTTCTTATATATTAATATACAGTTTTCTTACTTCTTCTAGATTCACAGATACTAATATTATTACTTTTTAGACATTTTTTTTGCTTTAGTTTTAGTATTTATATTTACTTAAGATTCTTCCATAATAAATTTTAAAATAATTGCTTTTTGTTTTTCACAAAATATTTTTAAATCAAGTAATTAGATTTAATAAATTTGAATTTGTTTAAAAAATAAGACCTATAAAACCTGCCAGTTAAAGTTTAATAGTAATTAGTCTAGTTAATATTAAGTTGATCATAGAAATTAGAATTGACTCCGAAAATAATAGCTAATCATATTCTTCTTAACAGTTAAGATGAATTGATTCCAATACAAGTCTAATTGATTTTCCATAAAAAAATTTATGATTGTATAATTAGATAGTTTTATAGCTGCAATGAGAAGAGTTTTGTCAAAGTAAATCTTGATTTACATAAATCTGATCAAATGTGAGGTTTAAAAGATAGGCAGAATATAATTTCTTTTTCATCGTACTCAATATTTAACAGAAATTAATGAATGTTTTTTTATAGCAAATTTCAGATGGGAAGGATATAGCAGTATCGACAGACTATATTTAAAAAACTTTTTATATTATTTTTTTGTGAACAAAGAATGAACCTCTTTTACGATCTTGCAAGATCACCCAAAAGTTGAAGACTATCGGAAGGTGAATCTGCTCAGTATTCCTAAGAAACTATTTTATTTTCCTTTCTTTTATAATATAGCTTAGTTAAAGAATGAAGAAAAGCTTTAAACTTTCTATAACTTACTTCGCAAAAGAGTACAGTAGTACTAAAAATTATTTGGAAATTTTTAAATGACAATTTCTCAAAAACTAATAATTCGTTTATTATAAAATTTTTTTTTAATTAAAAGTACAATAGTAGAAAAATATAAAAATAAAATTTTAATAGCTTATTCTTCCCCTTAAAGTCTAATTATTTCATTACATCTTGCTGGCATCGATTCAATTAATTTTTTAAAACAAATCTGAAATTTACTCCCATTCTTCAACCATTAATCTTTTCAAATCCTCCAAATTTTGTGGTCTTCTCTTCTTAATGTTTTTCTTAAGAAGTTTCCATAAATTTTCAATAGGGTTTAAATCAGAACTTTTGGCTGGCTAATCAATTAAAATAGAAATATTCTTGTTAATAAATTTTTTGGCTTTACAGCTTGTATGTTTAGGATCGTTATCCTGTTAAAACCTCTAACGATGACCTAACATTTCTTTGATTTCAAAAAGTTGATTTCTAAGTATTTCAATATAAAATTCATATCCATAATTCCTGTAAAACAATAAATACTAGTTTTTCCCCCATAAAAAAATCTCCTCTACGCATGAATTTTTTGTTGATTTTTAGGAATTGGTCATATAAGCATAGCAGGCTTAAGCCTGATTGGTTAATTTTTAAAATGATTGTCACATATTAAATTCATATAAAAAGATGATCATCTATCTTTAAATGGATTCACAGCCACAGAGATAAATTCGCAAGGGTTACAATAAAAATATTTCTAAAGTAAACTTTCTGTTTTATAAACTGTCAAAGTAATTTGGTAAAAAGTAAGGTAATTTAGAACTTAGCTAATTAGGGTTTCTTTTATATGTATATATATAGAGAGAAAGAGAAAGAGATTTGAATTATATTGGTAACTAATAATGAATTGTAATTTAGATAAATATCTAAATGTATTTTACATTAATATAATTTAATAAAAAAATATTTTAATATATTTTTCACTTGTTAAAGATAATTTGGTCCTTTTTACATAATATTTTCACATAAATATTAATGATTTCAGACTTAAAAAATTAAAATTTTTTAAATTTTTTATTAGACGAATAGTCACGCGATTTGTTATTGGCCAATCATATTAGTGTATAATTAGCCAATCACAGAAAAAGCCCGCTATGCTAAGCCAAATATGATTTTTAGGTCAAAATATGTTGATTTAGCATTAACTCATTTTTATTTTTTCCAGCCGTTTCCCCCTTTTCTATTACAAAGGCCACACATGTATTATTTTACACAATTTAAATTCGTAAATATAATTGGTGGTTAAAGGTTAACCGGTCAAATTATTAGCTAATTTTCAAACGTCACGATAAAATCCGAGATACTTCCGAGAACATTTATAAGGATTCGGAAAAGACTTTCACAGATTTATATAGATAAAAAAATTGTGTCGATATTCTCGTAACACTGATCCACTGATTCGAACGTAACGATGATGTTAATGTTTTTCTTCAAAAAATTCTACACCGAGTTTTTTTATCGATCTGCAAATGATCGGCTGTCCCATGACTTTTGAAATTAGCTATGAGTTACAAAAGCGTCACCCGGAAAAAGTGGCAGCCAGATTTGTATTTCTCGGTTTTATTATTAGGGGGATTAAGGATTAGTTAAAGGGGGTTAGGAAATTTGTCACATCGCGTCACATCATCAACCCCGAAACCAGATTAACCAAACAACGATTTAAATCTAACTCAGGCCCGTCCTAAGAATGATTTATACAATTTATTTGATACGATCCTTGGTTAATAGTCGTCTATATGGAGACACGATAAAGGTTGAAAGTTAAGGGAGGAATTTATTATCTAAAGATTTCGGATGATTCTTCTCGAGACTCGTCAATCTCTCTCTTTCTTTGAACAAAGCGGATTTCGGGGTTTATATACAAAATTTCTTAATACTAACTTTTCTATTGTAAAATAAATATAACGAATATATCTAATAAATAGAAATAATTAATATAACGAATATAATGAATATAATAAAAATCAAATATAATAAATTTAAGAAATAAATATAATAAAACAATTATAAAAACGAAAACAATTATAATTTTTTAACATTTATAATTGATTCGACATTTTCATTATTTTTCCGTAGTTACTGCGTCATTCATAAATGCCGTTTCAATTAAAAAAAATTTTTTTTTTTTTGTAATCGGTATCTTAAATTTACATTAACAATGAATTATGTTTTATATTTAATGCAATATATAATGATCAAAATACCATAACGATTTTACTAACACATGAATTGTTTGACTTTTCAAGGAATTTCATTAATTTTCGCCAAGAAAAACATCAATTTTGTAAATTCGATTATCTAGCTTATGGTGGAAAAATACTATCAAAAAGACAAATTTCTTTTTAAAAAATAACATTTCACCTACTAACCCATGCTAGTATTTAAGAAATAAATTGTATGGTGCCTTAATAAAGTGTAGTATGCACTCGAAGTTTATGTAGTTAGCTCGAGCCTAGATTCGAATTAATATAATTCGAGTTTACTCGAATACTTAATCGAATCAAGTTTCGCGTCTATAAAATTTGAAGCGAATCAAAATTTAACTCGAATTGACTCGAGTCACACGAATACGAGTCCAGACTTTAGACAGGCATGATGTTATAGTCAGTGCGTTGGAGCTTAATTTTATCACTTTTTGCCGATCAATTTGCTGACCATTTATTCATTTTTATCACATATAAAAATCAACATATTTTTTAAGTTAATTTACTCCGATCGGAAATCCTACATAATAATATATGTTAAATTTTTACAAATAGCTGCATTTTAATTTAATGAAATAACATTAAATTTTATCGAAATCTAATTATTATTGGGTAAGTTATACTAGAAGCAATGTTTTGCAATTATATAAAAAAAAGTGTGCTGTGCCAAAATTAATATATAATTATAATAACATACCATAAAGTTGTCTCAAAGCTAACACATTTGTGTTGTTTAAAATTTTATTGTAATACTTTATATAATTTTCTACATAAAATATGAAATATAATGGTCGGCATAATTCGCCCAAACCTTTGAAGTCTAAAATAATTAATTATTATGTAATTACTTAATTATTTATTTCAGCTTAAGCTAACTTATGTAAAATGCTTGATCTTGATTTACTGTTTTTGTGTCGCCCCGAAGCTTTTATATAATGTGATAATTCAATTATATATGATCGGTAAAATGATCGACATGGTGATATAAGCATGTCCGCTATGCTGGGCTAGTATCAGGGAAATAATACATTTTTTGCTCATAACAAAAATTGGCAATATCGAAATACTAGAGAACTATGCCATTTACATGGAAGAGTTTGTTACTTGCATTAAAAATTAAATGTACTTTTTTTAAATATTATCTTAATAAAGTTATATTTTGCATCAAAAAATTTTAAATATTTGCTTAAAAAAAAAATATCAGTTTAGTGGGTTAAATTAATGATTCTAGAAGGTAAGCTAAGCTGAATAACAACGCTAATGTTTAACTGTGCACATAATGAATGTGAGCTCGTTCTCAACTGGAATAAAACTCTTTTTTTTTTTTCAGATGGAACAGCCTTCCATTATTCCAGAATACATAAACATTTGATATAAAAGCTCTCTGCCAATTTTCCCATCCTAAAAAATCGAGTAAAATTTTTACCTCGATGAGATTTGATTAAAGGAGAAAAAAGACTTTTGTCTTTCGGCAAAAAGTAACGGACTAATTAGTTTGAAATTCTTCAGAAGCACTACCTGCCATTGAACAAATGCTGGAACGTGTCTGGAGCTTTCAGCAAGACAATAATCCCATGCATTGCATGGGACTATTCATGTTGGTTGCAAATAACCTGGTCATTTGGCAATTTTGAAATGACCTTCAAATGACCCTTGAATGACCCGGTCATTT
Organism: Funneliformis caledonium; assembly: GCA_910591825.1. Classification (NCBI taxonomy): domain Eukaryota; kingdom Fungi; phylum Glomeromycota; class Glomeromycetes; order Glomerales; family Glomeraceae; genus Funneliformis; species Funneliformis caledonium. Next base: position 5,803 of record CAJVPQ010002872.1, read on the forward strand.
GGATCATTTAAAATATGTCATTTCGCAAATGACAAATGACCTAAATGACCCTTTTGGTAGTCAGGTCATTTGAAGTCATTTGAAAGTCATTTGCGAGAACCAATAAAAAACTGTTACCTATCAGTAATATTTTGACGATCCGGATCAATCCTTGTGGATCCGGAATTTTATGGATTACCTAAGACAAATTTAACTTAAGATAATCTTTTTTTAAAAATTTGAACGAATGAAATATACTTTATTAAGGTAATGTTTCCTTTTTTTTTTTACTCTTAAGGCACGTGATTAACGTTCTCTTTCCTTTTTTTAGGAATTGAGCCTGAATGAACGGACAAAGCCGAACGACCAGGATCTGTGAGACCTTGAACGAAATGGTGAATCATTTCGTTCTGTTTTCTTTTAAGGTTTTCTTTTATTATTTTTATTTTTATATTTATTTGTTTTTTCTTACTATTTTTTCTAATTTATTTTTCTTATTCTTTCTTTTAGAAACAGAACCTGGACGAACGGACGTACGGTTCCTGAACGAACAAAAAGATAAAGTTCGTTCTTTTTTTCCTTTTTTCATCGTAATTAATGTTCCTGTTTTCTTTTATTTTTTAGTAAAACCGAACGAACGGACGAACGAACGGGATCTTGAGATTTTGAACGAAATGGTAAGTCATTTCGTTCTTTTTCTTCTTTTAATTCTTTTTATTTTTTTTTATTGTTTTTTTTTTTTTATTTTTTATTTTTAATTTTTAATTTTTTTATTTTTTTTCTTATTCCTTTTGTTTTTTTTTTTTTGTTTATATTTTTGTCTTTTATTAAAATAAATTACATTTGATTACTAATAAATAAATAGTAAATTATATTAATTGTTTATAAAAATAAATAAAAATTATAAAAAATATGAAAATGATTGGATTAACCAAATGACCTTTTTATCGGTCATTTGGTCATTTGAGGTCATTTGAATCATTTGCCAACACTGCCATGCATACTAGTCTTGTAGCTAGGGGATTCCTTCAAGCCAATATGTCAATAGTAAGTAATTAACTGGCCCCAACCTTAACTTTATAAATTATCGTTATAGAGAGGCGGCAACCAAAAAAAACCTTGATTTTAAAGCATATTATGGTTAAGGGAGTGTCTGATTCATAAAAATTTAATGAGATAAATGAAACAATTATGAAAAAGATGTTTTTAATTTTTTTTAATAATAGCATGTTTGCAAATCATGCATGTGTTGTCTGTCCGCACGCGTGATATGGCCAATCAGAAACTGGGATCAGGTGTAACGTATTGAAGTGTGCATTTGTCTACGTAATACTTTTTTTAGTGAGACGCTTCGGACGCTCCAACGGTTCCCGTTACCTACTTTAGATTGATTACGTCATATGAAATAAATTTTCTCCTTTTATGTTTAATCGTACCACCTGCATGGTTGCATGTGATCATATTGCTACTTAGAATTCTGTATGTGTTCATAAATATTGCTCTTTGTAAACAATTAATTCCTTTTTCTTAAGAAAAAAGAATGGATTCTGAAATTAATGTTAATGCTTGGTTAGAAGAATTTAATAAGAAGGAATTTATTAAATTATATGAGTATTCTGAGTTTAGTAATTTGCAACATATTGGAACTGGTTCATTCGGCAAAGTTGTGCGTGCAAATTGGAAAAATACAGATTGCTTATTTGCTTTAAAGTTCTTTAATACCAACAAATTTACTTTTAAAGAAGTTGTCAACGAGGTATAATATTTTATAATAATTTTTGAAATAATTTATTATTCATATATATATTGAATTATATAATCATAGATAAAGTTACATCGGTCTGTTGACTTTCATGAAAACGTAATACGATTATATGGAATCGCAAAAAAAAAAGAAGCCAGTGAGTATTTAATATATTTATAAAAATATTGAATTTATTAAGTATTTTTTTTTTATACAGATCCAAGTCAAATTAATAAATACGCATTAGTTCTGGAATATGCCGATTGCGGTACATTAAAAACTTATTTAAAAGAACATTTTTATAAATTGGAATGGGTCGATAAGATCCGGTTAGCCAAACAACTTGCAAGTGCAGTAGCATTTATACATGAATGTGGTATAGTCCATCGTGATTTGGTATGATATTTTTGTTTATCTGATTTATAAACAGTGATTTTTTCCTAAATAGTTTCATTTCTTTTTAAAATATAATCTAAATTCATTTTAATATAACCTTATTTAACAACTTTTTGATATAAAAGCATTCAGATAACATACTTATACACCGGAATAATATTAAGCTGGCAGACTTTGGACTATCAAATAAAATTGCGGAAGCATCGAATAGCACTTTTGGAATATTTGGCGTCATACCTTATATTGATCCAAAAGTATTTAATAGTTCAAAAAATAATAACCATCATTACAAATTAAATAAGAAATCTGATGTATATAGTGTTGGTGTTATTATGTGGCAAATTTCAAGTGGGCGTAGACCCTTTTATGCTGAAGCCAATTATGATATAAGTTTAGCGTTAGCTATACAGAATGGAGAACGGAAGAAAATTATTGTTGGGACTCCTCATGAATACAGCGATTTATATACAAGTATGTTATGATATTAATAGTTAATGGTTTGTAAATATTTTATTCATCTAGTTTTACTTTTTATTAGAATGTTGGCGCGATGAGCCAAATGAACGTCCAGATATGCAAGAAGTCGTCTCAACTATTCAAACAATTTCTCTTAAAATAAATGATATTAATGAAGATAAAGAATATTTATTTGTGAAATGTGATTATAACTTCAAAACATGCGAAGACATTACAGATATAAATAAAGATTTATTGATTGATAAAATATCAAATATTATTGTATCTAGACACGATTCAGGATACAGCGATTTAAATACAAGTACGTTATGATTTTAATAGTTAATAGTTTGTAAAAATACCTTATTCATCTAGTTTTACTTTTTATTAGAATATTATCGCGATGAGCCAAATGAACGTTCAAATATGCAAGAGCACGTCTCAACTATTCAATCAATTTCTCTTAAAAGAAATGATAAAGAATATTTATTAGAGAAATGTAATTCTAATTTCAAAACATGCGAAGACATTACAGATATAAATAAAGATTTATTAATCGATAAAATACCAAATAGACACGATTCAGGTTACGAATCTGACATAATGGAACCTGAAAATAGTTCATACTTTTCTGTTTTATCAGCAACTGCCGATGAGTTCATTGTATTCATAATTAGGAATCATAATGAAGGAATTACGATTGAACAAATTCAGCAACTCATCAATCAACAAATATTAAAATCAAATTATGATACACAAGAACTTATTAATTGGCTATCAAAACAAAACAAATCGCAATATATTTGGTTTCTTGGATTATTTTATTATTATAGTATTGGCGTAAAAGAGGATCATAAAGAGGCATTTAATTTATTTTCCAAAGCAGCAGAAAATAATTATCCAATAGCTCAAGTTTATCTTGCTAAGTGTTATTATAATAAATGCGTTAAAAATTTATCATTTGAATGGTATCAAAAATCTGCGAAAAATGGAAGTATCATTGGGCAGTTTTATTTAGGTTACTGTTATAAGCATGGTATTGGAACTGAAAATGATAATGAGAAAGCAATTTATTGGTATAAAAAAGCAGCTAATAAAGAAAATTTAACTGCAAAATTACATCTTGCAGAGTTCTATAAGTTAGGAAAAGGAGTTAATAAAAATGAGATTAAAGCATTTGAATATTATGAAAATTAGCTAAAAATGAAATTGCTGACGCGCAATTTCAGCTTGGTAATTGTTTTCGTTATGGAATTGGAACTAAAATAGATGAAGTACAAGCTGTTTGTTGGTATACAAAAGCAGCAATAAATGGAGATATTGTTGCAAATTACACTCTTAAAATGTATTATAATCAAAATGCAAAAGATAAACTAAGAAAAATTCATAAAGCAAACAAATTTAAAGGATTATATCAAATTGGATTGTATTATATTGGAAAATTATTAATAAATACATGTTATGATAAATCATTTTATTTTTTTCAAAAAGCAGCAGAGGATGGATATTATGTTGCATAATACAATTTAGGTAAGTGTTATAGAGATGGTATAGGTGTAATTAAAGATGAAAAAAAAGCTTTTGAATTATATACAAAAGCAGCTAAACAAGGATATATTATTGCAAAATGCCATCTCGCTTATTGTTATGATGTAGGAATTGGAACTAATATTAATAAAATAAAAGCTATTGAGTTATATAAAATTGCTGCTAAAAAGAAACAAAGTATTGCACAAAATAATCTAGCAAAATTATATGAAAATGGTGAAGGAATAAAACAAAATTTAGAAAAAGCCTTTTATTGGTATCAAGAAGCAGCAAAAAATGGTAATGAAATAGCATTATTTAATTTAGGTAATTGTTATAAATTTGGAATAGGTATTAAAAATAATAATGATAAAGCATTTGAATTATATAATATTTCAGCTAAAAAAGGATATAGTATAGCTCAAAATAATCTTATATATTTATATTTAAAAGGTGAAGAAATTGAGAAAAATTTGAATAAGGCAATGTATTGGTATAAAAAAGCAGAAAAACATGGAAATAAATTAACAGAATTATACAAAATAGTTGAAAATGAAGATCTTAATATTCATTATAAATATTATATAAAAAAATATTAAAAAAATTATCTTATTCTTTTATATTTTAAGAATTATATAATAGTTATATAAATATAAATTCAAATATTATAAAATTTTAAATTATATAATTATTTTTAAAGAAAATAAATCTTTTATATATAAATTAAATTATAAATTAAATTTATATTTTGTATATTATAATATTATTATTAAATCTATAAATTTATATAATAAAATTATCCTTATAAAACATATTTATTTCTTTGTCAAATAAATTAAAATATTATTAATAAAATTCTTTTATATTGTTAACGGAAGAAATTACAACTTCAAATATCACGTGAAATTTGCTAATTTCACATTAGTTAATGTCACTGCTGCATCAAACAGTGACCAACAGTAATTTTTACTTTGCCTGTTCTTCTGTATTTTCTATATAGCCTGTTTATTCTGTTTATTCTGTATCACCTGTAATTTTCTTAATGTTTGTAATTTATTTTATTTTTTTTATTATTATTTTTTAGTTTATATTATTTTTATTATTTTATTACATTTAAGTATATTTTATTAGAATATATATCTATATTTAATTAATTATAGCGTAGTAAGTAGTTAGCCATAGCAAATTCATTTTATATAAATAGAATAGCTTTTTGCTTAAATTGTAAATTAACTCTTTTGTGAGTTTCAGTATTATAATAAAGGAATCAATTTCAATTTATACAAATTTACTTTTCCTTTTAACATTATCCTCTACCAAAATTTGTTATAATATACTACACTAACTTGCTATTAAGTTCATCATTACAAGTTTGATTAATTATATCTTAAATTCTAAGAAGTGATAAATTGCTGAGTTGATCAAGTATAATGAATACTTGTAGAACTTAGAGAAAATTCTAAGGTCAGAAACTCCAACATGTAAAATTAGCTACTGCAGCCTTTTAACTTAAATGTTAAGATAAATAAAAATGAACTTGATAATAATATAAAACTAATTTATATGATTATAATAAATATTAAATATTATACTTACTTTTTACATAAAAAATATCTGTTTTATTTGATATTATTCCTTATAGTATAAGTATAAATTGGTTATAAAACATTGTAAAAAAATTATAATATTTTAATATCTAGTAATTAAAAAAAAAATTAAATAAAGTTTATTAAATTTATTATATTAAGGTCTATCTAATTATAGTATTATTAAATTTTTAAAATTAATAATTATTAATATATTAATTTTTTAATTTTTCAATTTTTAAAATAATACATTATTTAATAATTACAAGAAAATATATTTTAACATGAAAGTTTGAGAATATTGAAGAGCTTCTAACAAAACTTAGTGATTATGAGTACTTTCATTATGAAAGGTTGCTGTAATCAGAATTAACCAAGTAATTTAACTAGAAACTTATTAGAATCAGAATTTTTTTATTAGTTTCTTTTTTAGTTTAATAATAGTTCAAGTACTTGCCTTTTTTTGAAATTAAATTTAAGATAGAAATTATTATTAGATAAAAGAAAAAGACGTAATAATAATCTAGTTGTCATATATTAATGAAGATTTTATTAATTGATTATCTTCAGAATATGATAGAATAACTGATTGGTCTGAGGCTAGTAAGTTTTTAATTTGCAAGAATATTTTAGGTAGTTCAATTTATTTTTTCTACTATATGTACCTGATTTTTGGGATTTTCATATACTAATCTACTGGATTTAAAATTTTTATCCAAAGCATAAGCGTAGGACACTTCAAGTTAGATCTCATATCATGCATGCAATGTCTGTCTGTACATGTGTATAGCCAATGAAATTTATGGATTAGGTGTAACGTGATTTTTATTTATCATCTGATGATATTTTTATTTATGTTATCATATGTGCAACAAAATTTTATTTTAAATCTTTAATGCAACTTTTTATTTTAATTTTCAAATCTTGTGGGTAGATACATTTATTTTATTTTATTTTATTTTTTAAATAACATTTATTTTTAAGCGAAATACCGATACATATTTTTGTAATAAATTTTTTAGTG
>CAJVPQ010002873.1:0-12514 GCA_910591825.1 Funneliformis caledonium
ATTGAGAGAATTCGAAGAATTCATTCAGAGTTGAAAATTTTGTTATATATTTCATGGTAACACTAAAATCGATTCTTCATCTTCCTATTGGTAGATTCCGTCAAAAAAATTGATGAATAATTTGACAAATATTATACACGACGAAGAAAAGAAACTGCTAAAACTCCTTTTGATGAACTGACCACTCACAACAGGCTGATCAGTTAACACCGATAGCATCATCAAAACATTTGCCCCTGTCAAAACTTTTGCCACCTGTCGAAACTTTCGCAATTTTGCCTTTAATAAAAAAATTTGGCAAAATGTTTCGATGGGTTTCAATTTCAATGCCTGTCGAAACCTCGGGGTTTTGCCCGACAACCTTACTAGGCTCAAATATCATCACTGAATTTATAAAATAATTTATACAAGTAACTAATAAATGGAAAGAGAGAAGAAGAATTATAAGACTAAATACTATTTTCTCTTTATGCAACTTATCAATTCTTTTTAAAATTACTTCATTCTCATTTACTAAAATAAAAAGAAAATAGTACATTTTGTTATGCTTATTTGTAACATATCAGTGATAAATCATTTAACACCTAATCCTAACCCTAACTAATCTCAATTATATCAACTAATCATAGTATAAAGGTAAATTAGTAAATCTACCAATATAATGAATTGTTATAGAAATATATAAATCACATGAATTAATAGTGTAAATATAGAATTTGACCATATCTTTCATGCTTCCTATGGCTAATACTAACTGTATTATTAAATCATATTTGGATCTTATACCTCCTAGTAACTTGATTTTAATAATAAACAACCTATATATTCATAAAATATTATGATTCTCAAGATAGTTCAATTTTATGTTTTTTCGCAGTTTGGCTACTAATTGGTCATTGATTAAAAAAATGTAATATAAACCTATCTTCTATTTATATTTTGATGTAATAAAATAAATAAAACATAAACTCAAACAAAAAATTTAAAATCCAATTCATACATCCTTGGAATTAAAAGTTAATAATAATTAATAAAATATAAATCTAAAATTATTGACCTTCTTGTTTCATCAAAAATTATCAATAATTTATAGTAGAAGTATAAAATTTCTCTCACTATGAAAGAATGGTTTATTAAAATTTGTTTAATTACTGAACTGATTCTAAATTTATAAAAAAGAAAAAAAATCATAATATAAAAATCTTTTATTTATCACAAATATTTAAAATTTTTAACAGTATTTTTATATTTGATTCAAATTTAAATTTACTTTTGTAAAATTTTTTATTAATATATTATAATAAAGGAGGATCAGTTTTATGATAAAAAAAATTTAGTGTAATTTTAATAGTATATACTAGATTTCTAGGCCTTTAAGCAACAAAAAAATTTTCTTTTTCTCAAAAATTCTTCTTTTTAAGCAATTTATATAACACAAATGACTGTCTATTATTATATATCTTATTATATTTACCTTACATAAACACTAATACTAATACTAATACTGATACTGATACTAATATTAATATTAATATTAATGCTAATACTAATACTAAAAGGTAGAGGATAAGTCACATGTGATTAGATTAGATTATAAAGGTAACTTTATAGTCTGCCAGTATTTTCATGATATAAAGGTATTCTCATAGTCTGCCAGTATCTTCATGATATAAAGGTATCTTCATAATCTACTGGTATCTTTATGATATAAAGATGACTTCATAGTTTGCTAGTATCTTTATGATATAAAGGTATCTTCATAGTCCACCAGTGGTTTCATAACCTAAGTATATAATCTGATAGTAATTTCATAACCTAATATCATGATATAATGGTATCTTTATGATCTACTTAGTTTTTCTTTGGGTAGCTTCTTTGTATTTATTGTATTGTTTTAATCTTTTCTTGTATAATATAGTGGTAATTTTATAGTCTAATGATAACTGGTAATGCTTTAATTTAATGGTGATGTCATAATCTAATAGTGATTGCTTTCTTCTTGTTCTTAATTTATTTACATAATAAATTCTATATTATTGCTATTAGCTTTCTATGCTTGTTTGATTACCTGATTCTATATTGTGGTTGATGACCCTCTGTACTAGTTTGGTTACTAATTCTATGTTGAGAATGTATACCTATTTGGTTGCCTTCAGAATGCTGAAATAGTGTAAAAAAAAAGTGACAGGTGGCATCCTGGAACTGGCACAGAACTGGCAGGATGCCAGAGAAATTCTATTAATTTGTTAGTTCTAGATTACTTTTATACCAGTTTGTATGCTGAGTTATTGTATTCCAATTTCAGCCAAAATTATGTAATAGTGCTGGCTGACATTATTGTTAATTTACTGCGCCTTCAGTTCTAAGAATATTCCTGATACTTTTGAGGCCTGATCATGGTTTAAACTAGATCGAGGTACTATATAGGGCCTTTGCAATAGAAAGGGAGGAAACTCCAAAAAAATTATAAATTTTAGTTTATAAGCCAAAAATGTTTCAAATATTATAATTTATTCAGATTTATTATTAACTCATTTTTTATTTTTTTTTGAGTTTCCTTCCTTTCTATTGCAAAGGCCCCATATATAATTAGTAATATTATTATGAAAATAATTGCATGCTGAAAAAAAAAGGAATTGGATAATTTCGGGGTTGTTTCAGGACTAATGATGCTGTTATCTTTCTTCAGTCCATTAACACCTTCAAGCACTTCAGATTTACTAGATATTTTTAGGATCTGCTCAGCTAAACAATTATTAGCTTCTAGAAGGAAGGAGTCTTTTTCTATTAATGCTTTTTGTGCTATGACTAAATCATCTTTTATTTGCTTCAATTCATCTTTTTTTTGCTTAATGAATCTTCTAAGTCCATTTTTGTCAAATTTAGGTTGGTATTTTTTGTAGATAGTTCTATTTTTTCTAGTTCAAATTTACGCTCGAGAGATTCTATTTCTGATAACTTATTCTATGCTAAAGAAACATCTTGCTCTAATTCTTTTACTCTTGATTGGAGAACCTGTATCTCTTCTTTTATCTTGGATTAGAAGACTTGCATCTCCTCTGATTTTATAAAGAATTTACTTTCAGTATCTGTAAGAAAAATATCTTTGCGAGTAATCTGAAGCTTAAGGTCATTTATCTCTGAATGCAATTGTCTTATCTCATCTATAAGCTTAAGATCGTTTATTTTTAATTATAAGTATGTTATTTTCTCTTCAAGTTGATACATCTGATTAGAAAGTTTCTCATTTTCTTTTTTAGATTTATTTAAGTCATTCTGCATGCGCTTGTATTCACTATCTAAGATATCATAGTTATCTACAAACTGGCTTTCCCAATATATAGCAACTTCACAGTCTTTTTTTGCATAAGAAAGTTGTTCTTCAAGATCTGTTCGACTGGAAGGATAATAATTAGCTGGAGTATCTCCAAGTTTATTACTATTATTCAGATCTTTTAAGGTACAGATCTGGAGTATTTTATTGGTATTTTTTTTACTTCAGGCAAAAAAAATCAGCCAGGGCCTTATGATTATTTTTAGCGAATCTATTGCTTATCAATACTCATTGAAAAAAAAATCACTAATACGTATTGAAAAGCACTGGTAGATATTCATACTTATTGATATCCACTGAAAGAGAATATTGATATACATTGAAGAATACCAATATGTATTGAAAACTATTGATCTATATTAAAAGACACTGATTCGTTTTGAAAGGCATTGATATATATTGAATTACTAGGAATATTGATACATATTGAAAGATATTGAAAAAATTATTGGTAGTTTTTTTTACATATATATTCTAACTAAAAAAATGACCGTCCATCTCTATGAAAAATTTTATCAATCTAATGTAACTCTGTTAACTAAAGCTGATATTAAAGAAATTAGAGAATCCAGAGGCAGGATACCTAATGCATCAAAAAAAATAGCTGAAAAATTCCATGTTGGTATTCGGCGTATTTATGAAATATGGAACAATAGTAAACGTCTCTAACAAGGGCTTATTTTATTTTTCTCTGATCAGCCTACTTTGGATAAAAATTCTCAAATTGATAAGACAGAACAGACTCTTGAATTAGTATCATAAGTATCCCTTTTAGCTACAGAGATTCTAAAAAAAAAGGTTAAAATAGATGAGAAGCCGATTATTGAAACAACCAGTATGATGAAAAAAAATAACAAAAATGATGTGATCTCTTTCTCTGATAATCTATCTGATACATCTCGAGAAGTCAGGGTGGAATCTCTTCTTAAAAATCTATTTAATTGTGATGAAAAGTTTAAGGGTTTAACAGCTAATACCATCCTTATATAAAGATTCACATGTATCAGCAAGAAATTTACCAGTACTTAAGGCCAAATAAACCATTTCTTCAGCCTTTGCAAGACATTTTTCAAGCTTTATACAGTTTATGCACTTTTTTGAAACTATCCTCATCAGTCAGGCTAAGGAAATCAGTGGATACTTAGTCCTGCTCTTCTTTTGGCAGATTCTTGACTATTAGAGCCTTGCTAAAAGTTGGGATAATATATGTTTTTTCATGATCCTCTATGTAAAACTGATTTTTAGTCAGATCAGAAATACCTTTGACTTTTCAAATTCCTATCATACCTAACCATAGCATTGAATTAGGCTCACCATTATTAATACAAGCATAATTTCCAACAATAGTAATGATTGGATTTCCTTTTATGTCCTTTAGAGTGACCGCTAAATTTGTATACCATCCTAATGCTTCAGAAATATAATTAGAATTATCTTTTACAGCGAATTTGAAAGGCTTATTAACTTTTTTTCCAAGTGCTTCACCAGTAGCTAAATTAAATCCATCAAATTCACTTCCATTATCTAAAAAAGATTCAGAGATTGATAAATCATTTATACTAGCATGCAAGTATTGTAGGGACGAAAACCACTCATCTTTTTTTGATTTATCCTTCTGAGCCTTTCAAGATAGACACATTTTACGTATTACTGGTAAAAGCTTTGACAATAGCTTGTCATACGTTTCAGGCTGGCTGGATTCTAGAGGTAACTTATCATTTAGTGGTAGTTATTTTTTTTCTGGTGTATGATACCATGCATTGTCTACTTTATTATAACCACCACTATTATCTTTATCATTATCAGAATCTAGAAGCGTATTTTGAAAATTTATAGGTGTGAGAGGCTTAAAATAAGACTGATTAAAATTAGATCATGCTATCTGTCTATTGGGACAACCGCCTTTACTATGACTAGTTTCTTCACAAATATCATATTTACGTATATTTAGTTTCTTGAATTAATTTGTTAGTTGATTTACAGCATCATGAGTTTCATCTATTCCCTTTTCTACTCTATCAATTCTAGTAGAGATATTGCTTCATTGTGAATGAGATCTTTGGAAAGGCTTTACAAAATAATCAGAGTCTAAATCTTCTTTGTTAACTATATCCAAATCTTTTAAAAATTCTGTTAACGTAATAATTTTTTATACCTTCCTTTGTCTTTAATGTAGATAGTGGACCTCTCGGCTGTCTAACAGGTTTAACAATTTATGAAGCCAATGTCTGTACTTTTGGAGCCATCTGTGCTTAGAATTTAGCTTTCTGGTTTTCTAATAAAGTTTGATATTCAGTTTTTTGTTGAGCTAATGCGTTTTGAATTGCTTTTTGTATATCTTCTAAAGAAATTCCTTGCTATTGAAGAGCTAAAATAAACGAAGGTTCATATATTTGCCGAGATGCTCGATTAGATACTAACAGATTTGATATTTTATCTCTTTTATATCTAGCTATTCAGTGTAATTCTATCTCATAAAGCTTTTTAGCTAATTCATCTAATGGCAAATGTTCGCTAATATTCTCAACTTTTTCAAGCCATGACAGTAAAAGAATATCTAAGAACTTTCTACGTAATTCTTCAGGCCTATAGTTAGCTCATCTATCTATTTGTATTATTTTTATATAATTCATCTATAGTCATGTCTCCTTTCATAATTATTCCATACATTATATTACAAAGCTCCTCTTCTATTGTAGAAAAATGTATTTTTAGCCACTATATGGCTTACCAAAATGAATACTAGCTACAACTATCATAGTACTATTGTTAGAATTTGATGCATTAACAGCAATGTTAGTAAGACAACCACCTGCTATGCATCAATCTTCATTTCAGAGACTTTCTACAGCTCTCAACTTGACTATTGCAGTTCCTGGTTGGCCAAAAGCTTCATTCAATGCTTGATTTCCTATTTGACCTGCATTTCGCCTATTTATAGCTACTAAGTTAGCCTGTCCTATATTATCAAGTAAGTTCACTAATTCTCAATTCTGCTTTGTAGTAATCTCTTCATCAAATCATTCCAAGACTCTTCCTCTCATACATCCTCTTAAATACCCTATTGCCTAATCTCTTTCTGTTATTGGAGCTCCTGCATTATCTGCTAGGTCTATACCTTAATTTTGCAAGTATAATCTAAGTTTTGTAAGAAAATCAGAGATATCATCACCCCAATCAAAAAATGGTTGCGGTATTCCTGCCATGTTTATTTGATTTAGTGGATTATTCTGTAATGCTAAAATTTGTTCCTGTAAATTTAAAATATTCTGGTCTTTTTACCTAATCACTAGCTAAAAAACAAACTTTTCACGTAGTAATTCACTAATGTGGGCTTATTTTCTTGCCATATTACCTATCATTCTATTTACTTAGTTTTGAGCATTAGTTTGATATTAATGAAGATCACCAATAGCCCTTTGTTCTACCCCTTCAGCAAGTTGCCTTCATATAATTTCATTATTATGCTCAGCTTCTGCATCATATCGTCTTCTTTGCTCCTAGATTATATCCTGATGCAGATTATTTTCTTTTCAACGAATTTGCCTTGTTACCTTTTTTATTTGATCTATCAGAATATCTCTAGCTGTTGCTCTATTATTCAGATAACTATCTATAGCATTTGCTAGCTTAGTGATTGTGACCATATTATTATCAGAATTATACAAGTCTGGAGAATTACTTCGCTCTAGAGAATTTTTTCATGATGAGATAATCTTGATCCAGCATCGCAATTTTTCTACCTTCTCCTTAGATTCTACTTATCACTTTTCTAAGCTAGAGATATACCTATCCTTATTTCGCACATCCTTTCTAGCTTGATATAACTGATTTTTTAGGCTAGAGAGTTTGAACTTCAGCTCTATTATCTTTTCTTTTAAAGCATTTTCAAGCTATTCTATTTCCTTATTAAGATCCTGGATTTCTTGCTCATATTGGGTATATTCTCATTCTAGTTAATTAATTCGTCTTTTATTCTGGTAATTAATTTTTACCTCTGATTGCAATGCATCTCAAAGATATAAGTTATTCTTCTTCAGCTCAGCTTTATATTCTTCACATATTCTTTTTTGCTTTAAGTGAGATCTGTAGAATGTCATTCTTTTTTTTTGTGATTATAAAAGAGAATGGGAGAACTGGTTATTTATATCAATCCTCAGAAAGCTTAAGACTTAGATCAGAATCTTGCTTTACAGAAATTTTATTACAGACCTGAGGATATTATCGGACTGCTGAAAAAATGCAATGGCTTGTAAGAATGCCAGATATGGATTTGCTTTAGCTTTTATAAAAAATTAGCTTAACAAATCAGATTCACAAGCCTCGACCCAAATATATTCCCCAAGCATCTTTTAGTAATATTACTGTACCTATGGAAGTTATTCAAGTTGATTTATGCTATATGCCTTATGATCAAATTGAAAATAAAACCTATAAATTCGCACTTAATTATATAGATATTGCTATTCATACTAAATGGTTCTATCCTTTAACTAAACGTGACTCTGCTAGTGTAGCTAAAGAATTTGAGAAACTTTTTAAATCTCAAATATGCTCAATTGACTGGTCTAAAGTTAAAGTTTTAATGGTAGATAGAGGCATTGAATTTCAAGGTAATGTTATAATATTAATGAATAAACATGATATCCAAATTCAAATAGCTAATTCTAAAGAATCTATGGGTATTATTGAGAGATTTTATCATACACTACAAGAGTGGGCATTCTTTATTCAAGATAGCATTGAAATGAAATTACCTTCTACTGAATGCTATCGAACTTGGGTAAAAGATCTTCTAATTTTTCTTATAGAGCTTGATAATTCTATGACTCGACTTCTAGGTATTTCTCCTGTTGAAGCTTGAAAAAAGAGCATGTATTTGCTAAAGCCTCCAAGCTACGAAAAGGACCTATTGGGTTTGATGAGCCTAGATTATTCTATGATGTCTTAGTTAGATATTTACTTAATCTTGATGAATTAGAAGATGGGAGAAGACGTGCAACTGATTGCAATTGGTCTCCTCAGGTTTATCATATTCACGAATCTTTAGTACAAAAAAACAGCCAGTCTTATACTGGCTAATAAATGATGAGAACAATAGCCTGAAAAGATCCTTTGTAAGAGAGGAATTGATGGTTATTCTTGATACTGAGTTGCCTCCCTAATGGGTCTTATCAAATTGACGATAAGAAGTCTTCTGCTTCATTATCAATATCTTCTTTCTTAATGAAATAATCTTTAGCTAATTTATAATATAACTATATAAATCTATGATGGTATTAAGAATCTCTGGATCTCTTTTATACTAAGATTTGTAATCATCTATAATTTGATGATATTTACGCTCATTAGAAAATATTGTTTGGGCTAATTCTACTACATATTGTTTAAGATCTTCTGACTGACGCAATTTTTAACTCTTTCTTTATAACTTTGCATAAATTTTCCATCCTTGGGCTTTCTATAATATAGTCTTGCCTTTACTATATTTATTAATACTTGCTCGACTTGTAAGGAGGTGGACTTGACATTGGGTAAAACTTCTTGGGTAGTTTGATTTTAATTGCTCATTATATATATTTATTACTATACTATGTAAAGATTTCTTTAATTAAATTATTTCTACCTCTTTTTTTTATGATGTGTTCCAATATTTTTTTAACTAAACAATTGTATACAATTTGATAATAAATCTTTTTTCAAACTATAGTATGAAAGCAGATTACATTTGCAACTATTTTCATAATTCTGGTAAAATTTGTAGCGGACGTAATACTAGACCTGAAGGTTGTCAATTATACTTCAAAGCTAGGAAACGTCAGCTGTGCTCTGCTTGTAATAGACCTACAAAGATAGATAACCTACAGGAATAGATAATAGTCTATGTAGCAATTATAATAAGAGCAAATATCAGATCTGTCATATAAACAAGCTTCAGAATAAAGCTAGGTAATTAAATCAAGTATACTTTTCAGGTGAGACTTAAAAGGCTGAGCCATTAAGATACTTCGTAAGGCGTATTGCATGAGACTTATCATATATACTTTAAAGAGTCGAGCCAGAGGGATTCTTCAAACTAGATGCGTTGTATGAGACTTAGAGGTGTAATTTTTCATATGACTTAGTAAGTCGAAGGCGCGTTATATGAGGTCTAACTTTTAACCATCTGAGGTTAGATTATTTAACCTTATGTTTGCGTAAAGGAAATGGCTTTAGAAAAGTTTCCTGCATATTGAAAAAATATTAGTATATTAGAATATGTTTTATAGCTTCTTAAACTATGAATTGGATAACAGCTAAATCTAACCTCTGATTTGTAAGTCTACCCTCTAACCCAATTTTTTACGCTTGAGGTTAGATTTTTTGATCCCGCTAAATCTAACCTCTTCAAGGTTAGACTTAGCATATAGATACCAAAAGTTAGACTTAGTGACCTTTGATTTTATCAATGAATCAGTTTTAAAATTAATTCTAGAATAGCATAAATAATAGTATATATATAAGATTTGCAGAGATTCCACAAGCTTAGCTTTGAACCTTCAGTTCTTGCCAATCTCACCTCGTCTTAAACCCAAACAGAATGGTATATTTTTTTGATATATTATTTGAGATTAAAATTGGGTTAGAAAGGCTATAAGAGATGGATTTATTCTTAGTATTTAACGGGTAAATTAATGCTAATTTGATACTAAATATTTGAATAGCGAAAAACGCTCAAATTTTGACTAGTGTTTAAAATTCTATAGTGGATTCTTATAGCTAGAAGGCTTTAAAAATATGATTGGGAACCTTTCTGAATATATTTTTCAGATTTTAATCTCAGAACCCTCATTTTTATCTTACTAAGGCATCAAGTATTATGGTCAGTTCTTTAGGTTGTTTATAAGTGATAAGTGAAGTAATATTTTAAATGGTAAGCAGAAGATTTATTTTATAATTAATTTTAGAAGAGTGTTGATCAATTGACAGTTTATTTAATAACAATAACAAATAAATATTTCTTCAGTTAGTATTTTGTATTGTATAAGTATATTAAAAAGATTAAAGTAAAATTATCTAAGAAAAATATGAATTAGACACACTGCTAAACTAAAAGAAAATATTCTCTATTTATATAAAATAAAATACATAAAATTATTGATATAATAAAAGATATAAAGAAATAAATAAAATAAATATAATATAATAAATAAAAGAAATTGTCATTATGGAATTCTTTAACTTGAGTTGATTACGTTCTTAAATCTTTACTTGAGATTATTAATTGTAGCTTACTATGATTAAGATGTTAGAATCTACCTAACTCTTAATTTTACTAAATTTACACGTTAAACTTAAACAAATTTATCAAGTATAAAGACTTGAAAGATAAGATTACGAATAATTTAATTAAAGAATTTAGATGATAAACTCAATTACAAATAATATATAGGGATCATATCAGAATATATGAAGATACAAAGAGATAAAAAGATATAAGTTTTAATTAATTTCTTTATTAATATTGAAACTCATTTTTTAATCTATAAAAGAGTTACTTTGACTTGTAAAAGAGTTAATTTACAATATAAGCAAAAAGTCTATCTATTTATACAAAATTTCTTTTGTTATGGCTAATTATTTACTATGCTGTAAACTAACTAATTTGATAAATAAAATATAAGTAAAATAAATATATTGAAAATAATAAAAATATAAAATATAATAAAATAATAATAAAAAATAGAATATTAAGAATAAGTATAACATTAAATATTCTTAGACTTTATTTAACTTGTAAAATTAGGATTATCATCAGTATTTATAAGATCTGCAGAATTACGTAGATCTTCTGTATTTTCAGATTTGTAAAATTCTCAGTATTTTCAAAATTCTAGATTAAGAGATCATTATATTATATTATTCACATGACTTTATTATTATTAATTAATTGCTTCGTTGATAATGTAACAAAATAATAAAAATAAAATAAATTATAAAAATAATAAAAGGAATAAAATAAATTATAAATATTAAAATAATATTATGACCAATTCTTTAAGATGCTTATGAGTAATAAATGAAGCAATATTTATAGATAGTAAGTAAAAGGTTTAATCTGTAATTAGATTTAGAAGAATATTGATTAATTAACAGTTTATTTAATAATAATAACAATAGAATACTGCTTTAGTCAGTGCTCTATACTATACAATTATGTTAAAAGAATTAAACTAAATTATTTAATAAAACTAACTATTAAACACATTGCTAAGCTAAAAAAAATGTTCTCTATTTATATAAAATAAAATACATAAAGTTATCAAAGATATAAAAGAAATAAATATAATATAATAAATAAATAATATAAATATAATAAAAGAAATAAATAAAATATATTGTATAAAAGAAATATATGCTATAGATGATATAAAAGACATATAAGATATATATGATTTTTTAGGGATTGATGTTATCCTTTTGATCATTATTATCTATGTCTTCTCTTATGTAATAATAATTAAATGAAATATATAAATAGAATAATAGACTATACAAAAAATATAGAAGAAATAGAAGAAACAGATAATTAAAATTAATACTAATTATTATTTAACATAGTTGAAAGATCATTTAACGTAAGATTATCATTGCTTAACAAATTTTATATAATATTAAAAGCTAAAAATTTTTTTGTAAACAATATATATTATTTTCAAAAAAATTTCTTTTATTAATAATAGATTTCAATTAAAATATAAATAAGTCTTTTATTATTTATAAGTAATTATTAGTTTTATATTAGTATTTATATAAATAAGCTTTATTAAAAGCTAAAATTAAATAGATATTTGCATTTATTTAGTTTACTAGATAACATCAGATTTACTAATTAATTGAAATTATGGATAAAAAATAAATATTATAACTAAGGTTTAAAGTTTGTAATTTAATTCAAAAAAAAATTGTAATATTATTATTTAAACTTTTAAATTAACATTAAGATTTTTATGTAATACTTAAAAAAATTAATAATATACTTAAATTATTAATTTCTTTTATATTTTCATAATGATATTAAGAAATTATAACATATAATTATACTAAATTTATAAAATTACGTATAAACTTATTTAATATAATAATGGTCACCGAAAATGTCCCCTAATTTTAACTCTATTGCTACAAGAATTTCAAATT
>CAJVPQ010002874.1:0-12511 GCA_910591825.1 Funneliformis caledonium
GATAGAAATCAGAAGTCTGGATTTGTTAGATGATCCTATCTTACTGGAAGAAATTGTGGATGATGTACTCACCTCAGTTTTAGAAGTATTACCTGGACTCATCTCACTTAAAGAATTAGAGACATTAGTTGAAGGAATAGGTGTGGTTGAAATGCTTATCTCAGCTGGTTTGGGTGTAGTTGATACGTTTACTTCAAGCAAGATTTTTTCAGGACGGGCTGTCTCGGAAATTTCGGTCACATGATCAGTTTCCGGAGACAACTTTTCCAAAGATATACCATAATCTACAATCTCTTGAAATTGCGTATCAGTAAGCTCTGAAATAGAATTTGCGCTATATGAATTAATATACTTGATCTTATCTAGACCCACTTTTTCGAATAATTTATAGTTTTTTTCAGCTCTCTGAGTTTTCTTACGCAAGCTATCCCGTAATACATCCCTAAGTTTTAGCCCCAATTCTTGCGATCTTTTCTTGCGGAGGATAGAAAGCTGTTCTGTGATGGTGTCATAAAGCATACCTCTCGCCTTCTTTTCACCAAATTTACCACCATTGCTTCTGATAATCTCATCAAGCTGATCTCTGAAATCCTTCCAGTAGAGGCACCAACATAAAATTTCTTCCTGATTAGCTCGATTTGCCTTATCTTCGGCATCAATAGCTTTGTCATATAACTGAGCTAGATGTTGTGAGGCTTCATCAATGTTATCATAGGTAACTTTTCCAGAACGGGTCGTCTCAGAAGCTTCAGTCATATTATTATGGTTTATAGAGGACAGACTATCAGATTCCGGAGGGAGACTGAATAATTCGTGCTTGAGTTCATCCATTCCTTTTTTCTTATGTGACCTGCTACCTCCGGTAACTCTCTTTTGATCATGGATCACTGGATCAGAGGTAGGACACTTGATCTCTTGAGGCATTTTCTCTTTGGAATGTGTTGGAAGAGACTCTTGAGTTTGGCTGGAGGCGCTAAAGCAAAGTTTCTTTTTCTGATTTCTCTGCCTAATCTCATTACTAACCTTTTTCTTATACTCCTCATCTAAGAAAGCATCCGTTTCCTTGTCTTCTGGTAAAGAAGTATTCACCAACAATTTTCCATGATGGTCTACACCCGAATTGGTCAAAGGCGCTAAAGTAAAGTTAGATGAGTTATTGTCAGGGGTTTTGTTTTCCTTTGAGAGCGGTCTTTCTAGAGACCCCGAGTCATTTTGCAACTGATTCTGTTCCACTTTCGTGAGTCTATCCCTAAACTCATCATTCTCAGATTCTAACTCCTCGATTCTGGCCTTGAGTTTGGCATTCTCAGCATTACGCCACTTACTTGTTTCCTCAGTCGATCTTATAGCCTCGGCAATCATGCGTTTAAGTTCAGCTCTCTCAGCATCAAACTCAGAAACCTTTCTTCTAAGATCAGGTATTTCGGCATTCTCGACCTCAAGTTCAATGATACGCTGTTTCAATACTTCAAGCTTGAACGACATGAACTATATAAAACTAATACACTGAAATTTGCGGGACAGGCCGTCTCGGAAAATTTTTTATTATTACATGCGAAAAATAAATACAAATGTTCAGGACTGTGCCTGTGATACATATTATTTGTTAATAAACTTTTTGATCCTAGCCTCTTACTAGCTGGAGAACTATCTACACTAACCCGATCCTTTAGCAACCCAACAATAATACCAATTATCCTTTTTACGTTGCTTCGAAGTAATTCAGGATTTTCTTTAATGGCAGACTTTGTAAGATTAATCTGATGCTCGCTACCGCTTGTGGAGAAGATGCCATCCAGAGTATATATGATAAAATGCCACTCTGTACCTGTGGTTATAATACCATAGATATAGTCGAAATAGTCATTCCCAAACGCTTGATCTGCAGTTCATTTTTTCTTATTTATTTAGAACGCACTTTCAAGTTGTACCAGATTCTAAGAAATAAACCATCATTAATATCTCTAATATATTAGAAAGCGAAAATGTGAATAGTAGGCCTACCTGCGCATATCCAATCTTAATATTTCGAAAAAATAAAATTTAATAAATGTTGTCTAACCCATCTATGTGATTAGTTTTCATTGAAGAGCTCGAATACCGTTGCCTGATCATAAGGCTGTCCTCTTTTTCAAAAATTGACTATTATATAGTTTTGCACTGAGGAGGAATGGTTGTCTGGCGAATGTCGAAAGGCTTGACTGGCGATAGTCATAGCTTCTGATAAATTCTTTGCACTATAATATGACCGCAAATACTGCTCCTAATTTGTGCAAATAGCTAGGAAGAAGTGGTTTACCAGTTTCAGGAAGAAATCTTTCTTTTTTCAAAAATGTATTAAACCATTTAACTCCTGGCACTCCTGGATCCCTCAACTGTTCAGAAGAAATTGTATTTTGAATCCAAGTAAGGAGAAGTTTAGTCCGCTCTTCATCCCTTTTTAACGATCTAAATACCCAAGGATTTATCCTACTGATCTCAGTTTTTTGCGTATCCAGTTACACCTCCATTAGATATACGCAAGTCTTTAATTTCAGCAGGACGGATGCAAAGCATGATTATTACATCAGCTAGGGCTTGCACAGTGAGTATCTTAGATGTGTCATACAAATTGAGTCTCTTATTAACTGATTCTAACGAGAAGTGATCTGAAAAATCAATCCCTTTATTTTCATGTTGATCTCTACGCTTCTTTTGAATCTTATTAGATGCGCAGGTTGTTTCTTCATCTAATGTAGCAGAGATTATTTTTTCTGAGGCATTAAGTTTTTGCAACTCTCTTTGAAGCTTACTAAGACGGGATGTGGTGGTGACAGAGTTAGGAGACGTTATAGTTAAAGCCTTGACTATCGTCTTTACTTCTTTTTCACTAAGATTATCTCGAATAATACACTGGATTGTACTTTCAATAATTTCTTCATCTAAGATGATGTCAGATACTTAGCATATATTAACTTCCCCTGCTTTATCCCCTTCTTCTTTGAGGATTACCTGACTTCTACTTCAGCAAATTCTCTGATCAGAGATTAATACAAATGCCTGCTCTCTGCTAAAATTATACCCTTTTTAGAAGCGCTAACAGCCCTCGTCTCTTTTCAATTTATCTGTCAAAAGCTCGAGTAATGCTAGAGCATACCGGCTAAGTTCTTCATTACTCATATCTTTATTGAGTTTATGCTTTACAACGTACTTTGTTACAATTGCGAACATGGTTGTGTAGATATAGCTTGTGAAGTAACTACTAGATTATGTGCAATCCTTAGGTTATTCTATATCTGAAAAAGTTCAATTCGAAAAATTTATTCTGCAATTTATCTACCCCATGGTCAGTAAAAACTATCGAAGGGCTAGAGAAGGGAAAAATATATAACTCTTGTTCTGGCCAGGGGTTTTACATCAATTTGAAATTTGCGGGTTGATAGGATATGCAAAAAAATACATAATAATAATTTGGAATTTTATATCGCCTAGTTGTAAAGAACGAAAGTTTTATCTCTACTAATATTAATTAATCCACTCTTATTCATTCTTTACCAAAGCATACCATTCTCCTGGAGTATGCTTATATTTTTTTGCTATTCTTCATTATCATAAATACACTTTCAGGATTTTCCCACATCCTCGAACTCCCAGAGATATATTTTTTTGCTTATTAATCTTTCCCTTCTAGTCATGTAAAATAAATCATTCAGATTCATATTATTTTCTCTAGCAAATTTGATGACTTCTGCGTCTGCCATTATCATGTCTCGATACTCTTGAGAAAAGTTGACATCTTTTTCTGTAATCGTCATAAACTTATCAGGGTTTTCACCATGATCGATTGCCCATTTTCTGAGACGCTCTTCTCGCTGTTGTCTAGCCAAAAATGCAGAAGAAACTTTTTTATTGCTAGATTCAATATGTTTAGGGATCTTGTCAATTACTAGCTTATATAGATTAGAAGTCACAGATGTTCCAGATGTTGAGACGATTGGGACTTCCAATTGTTCTGCTACATCCTTTTCTTGTTGTGGTGGAATTATTTTTGGGAAAATAATTTCTGGCACATTGAATATGGGTATGTCTGCAGGTTCATTAACTGGCAACTCATCTTGAGATATGTCAGAAAATTCTTTGATATCTCCTAAGCCAGATTCACGAAGCTTGGCTATGATCTTGAAGCGGTTAAGAATATACTAATATACTCTTATTCTATTATCTCGTGAACGTATTCTATCAATACCAATTTGTGAAAACTTCTTTTCTAAAATAACATTAGCAAATGTTTTTTTTCCATTATTTTCACATCAGGTAATATATTCTTGATATAAATTTGTACAGTATAGCCTATCAATTTTTTCAACAAGCCATGAAGAAGTATAATCGATTATAAACCTAATAGGATTAGAAAGTTGATCCTCATTGTTTCTGCTCTCATTTTAGTATTAGGAATATTTTATGATATCCAATCTGAAAAGTCACATTTAAGTAAATAATTCATGAAAACACCAGGTGTATTTGGATTATCTAAAATTTTCCCTAAATACTTAAAATATTTCATATTTCCTTTACATTAAAGCGATATATCTAGACATACAATACGTCTATCACCCATTTCAATGTGAAGTGGTGTATCATAGTTACTTAAAATTATATATCCCGCAAAGTCTTTAATTGTTTTAGGCTCAAATCCTTTGCATTTTAATTGATCATTGGCATTATGCCATTCTCCAGAGGCCATTCTGGCCTTATTTAAAAGGATAAGTTTTCATGCTTGTATGCAAATATTAAATCTTTCTAATACTTTCCTAAGATCTGATATCGCAAAAAATAATTCTGACCCTATTGGCTCGTATCGTCTAGTCACGGTAAATTTTATAAGCTATGTTCGATCTGTTATTAAAAAATAAATATTAACATTTTAAATAAAATTTCTTCATTTTTATGTTATTTGTAACCTGTAATTTAAATTAATGAAGAGATTTTTATAATCCGATTACTAATTTGAGAGGAATAAGAATTTAAAGTCAACCCATTTCTAATATGTATCATGAAATTTAGCACCCGAAGTAAATGAATATGATTGGTCAATCTTACATTAATTAATCACGTACAGTTTGAAAAGTTAGTGTTTAAACTAAACTATATCGAGATTAACTTTGATTTAAATAAAGTTTTATCTTTTTTTGCAGCTTTCTTTTTGTGTGATATTAACTCTAAAAACTTCGGCACCTCTTTTTTTTTCAATGTTTTATGAAAAATTTTAATGAAAAAAATGACCCAGCTCCTAATTTTTATGTTAAATTTTTAATTTTTATTGGTACATAATTGCACACCTTTTATAAAAAGGTGTGAGAAAAAAAAATGTAAATCAAACTTTATCTATGGGACGTCGGTCAAAGCAAAAAAAAACATTTAATAAAAGTATCTTTAAAAAATAAGCTGATTATTGTCGAAGATTCTCCATTTGAAGAAAATTTGTCATCTGAGGAAGGTTCTTTATTCGATAAAAATTCTGAAATATCTTCTGATGATGAGATTATGTGAGCGGATTCCGAACTTGATAATGAACCTAAAAATACGTTAAAAAAGCTGGTTTCTGATACAAAAAATATTAAATCTAAACTGCCACTTCAATACATAGGTAACAGTATCCAAACTCAAAAAAGATGCAAAGCAGCCGCAAAGAAAATGGCTATACAAAATGGCAATACTATTACGCAATTTTTTCTTTCTGTACAAAATGAACCTGATACACAAATGGATGATACTCATTTAAATGAATTGGAAGGTCATGATGATATCAATTTATCATCCACAGGGTCAGAAATAGAGAGTGATAATGAAATTGAATTAATAAAATTAATTCCTTTTATAGAAAAAAAACTTCAAGATGAGATTTTATTACCTGAACAAAAATGGCGATTAGGAGCTGTACTTCAATATTGTCGATGCTGTCAATTAAATATCAAAAAAATGGAAGCCAGCCTTTTTGTTGCATAACAATTAGGTAAAAATGAATATTTTGCTCGTCAACTTCGAAAGTGGACTCGTATGTTAGCACAAATTCAAGAAATTCCTGTTTCAATACGTGGGAAACATATTAAAGTTAAAAGTCTTCTTGATGATGAAGACATACGTCATGAAATTGTTAACTATTTACGAATAAATAAATTTGAATTTTATTTATCAGATTTTATTAACTATATATCAAATAATATATTTCCAAAATTAAGCATTGAACGTAAAACTAAAATTGCGTATGTAATAATTTTTTTAATTATTGAACTTTATATTAAAATATATTTTTAATTATTTTTTTTTATTTCTTAGAAAAAATACAGCTCGACGTTGGCTTTATAAGATGGGTTTTCGATATAAAAGGTATCATAAAGGAATATATATCGACAAACATGAAAGAGCTGATGTTGTTGAATATCATCAACAATTTCTTACTCAAATGGCAGAGTATGGATTATAATTTATTTATTTATTTATTTAATGTTTATAATAAAAACTAATATAATAAAATTTATTTTAATAGATATGAAAAATTAATGCCACGTTTTGAAGGAAATGATTTGGAAATTCAAATAAATCCTATTCTTAATGAAACAGATAAACCTCATATTTTATTACTCATGACGAAACATTATTTCATGCTAATGATGGTCGAAAATCTGGATGGGGTCCTGATACTGAACAACCACTTCGAAAAAAAGAACAAGGTCGAGCAATTCACGTTAGTGATTTTTTATGTGAAACTATTGGAAGACTTAAACTTAATAAAGAACAAATAAATACTGTTGATGAAAACTTTCCACATGAAGCAAAAACAATAATATATCCTGGAAAAAATCATGATGGTTATTGGAATATTGAATAATTGATTAAACAGGTATATAATTATGTTATTTTATAAAAAATATAATTTTTTTATTAATTAAATTTACATATATAGATTGTTGAAAAAGCTATTCCTATTTTTGAAACAACACATCCTGAAGCTATTGCTATATTTGTTTTTGATAATTTTTCTTTACATGGTGCTTATGTTTCAGATGCACTTAATGCAAAAGCAATGAATGTAAATCCTGGTGGAAAACAACCAAAAATGCGCGATACAGTCTTTAATGGTCAAATACAACATATGGTTTTTCCAAATAATCATCCAAATCCTGAATTACAAGGAAAACCAAAAGGAATGAAAGCAATTCTTCAAGAAAGAGGATTATGGAATGAAAAATTAATTGGCTTCTGCAAAAATGATATACCTGGAAAAAATTGTTGTATGCAACATATTTTAAAATAACAAGATGATTTTCGTAATTAATCTTGTTTAATTCATAAAACAATTGAAAATTTAGGTCATAAAGTTATTTTTTATCCTAAATTTCATTGTGAATTCAATTTTATTGAGATTTATTGGGGAGATGCAAAACGATATACAAGAAGAAATTATGATTATACTTGGCGAAGTTTGCAAAAAATTATACTAGAAGCATTAGATTCAATTTCTTTAAAACAAATTTGAGGTTATGCATAAAAGTCTTTTAGGTATATGGATGCTTATAGAAAAGGACTTAATGCAAAGCAAGCAGAATATGCAGTTAAAAAATATAAAAAATATTGTGTTATTCCTCAATCGATTTTTGAAGAATTTTCTTAAATTTATGTATAAATTTAATAAAGTATAAATATCAATCATGTGATCTATATATAAATTTATAAATTTGGCACTTTTTAGTCATATGATTTTATATGTTTATATGTAATTTATAAATTTGGCATTAAAAAAAAAATTTACTGTGACTAGACAATACAAGCCAATATAGTATTGATAAGTTTGTACCGTTCTTACAATTTTTCTACAGTCATCACATTGGCCTTCATTTCTTAAATTTTTCAAACACTAACATGTAGTCGATCCCATCCAATTTCTATTTTATTGTACATCCATTTCGTATTCAATTTGTTGTAAGTATATTTCAGGATATTCCTTTCTATTTATTTGGATTACCTTCTCTTCTTTTTTGGGAACAATGGCAAAACATTGTTGAATATCGATATCTTCCTCCTCTTCAAATTCTAGTTCATCCACTGTTATTTTAAGCTTGATTGGTATAAACCTTCCTGGATGTATATCCTGCGTATAAGTTATAGGCATCATAGAAGTTTGATCTCCTTGTTATATGACTAGAATGCCAGTATTATAGTCAATGATTACATGAACTTTTTGCAATCAGGTATTTTCTAAGATAATATTATATCCTATAGCATTGGTTATTAGCATATCTTCGTTAACAGTTATTCCATTAACTTCTACTGTAACTCCTTTAATTATTCCTAAAAGCATTATAGTTTTTCTATTTACTTCCATGATTTTTATTTTTGCAGGTTCATCAATTTCCTTATTGATTTGCCTAAGATACCACTGAGTAATAATACGTTCTATAGATCCAGTATCTACTAGAGAATTTATAGGATATCCTTCCACTTGGGCTTCAATAAACAATGCATTCTTGATAAATTCATCACGTGTCATATTACTAGTAACAATGTATTCCTTTAATTTAGATATGAAAAGTTCTTCATATTTATTATACGTTGGTGTTAGTTCATTTAGACCAGCCATTTGTAAATATTCATCAAACTCAAAATATTGCCAATCACTGTATTTGGTAGGTTCAGTATGTTGAGGTATTTCTTTGTTTATCTTTACTTTATATACATCACAATTAAATGTAAGGTCATTTAGAATGTATTCCAAGCAATTATCATCCAATTGTATTCCAGTTTCTTCATCAATTTTTCGAATCATAGTCCTTACCGATGATTCCTCTAGTTCAACTTTCCCACTGACTGTTTGCCATAAGTTATACATTTTCTTATTTGGGTCAATTCGTTTTGAAAGATAGATTCCTTTATTATCATATAAGATCCCTAACACATACTTCAGCCTCTATTTAACAGTGACTTCTTCTTGTTGTTAGAGATCTACTGGTTTAATTGGCTGATTTTTACTGAAAATCCTTTCATCAGTTAGTGGATACTTCCATTTTATTTCCTTACATTCGCATCGTGTTGCTATTTCTTTAGCGATCTTATTACAATTTGTGCATACAATATGACTATGGTAGTCATATTCTCCACAATTAAAGTGATCATATTTGTTTTCATATGGTCCTCTGAATCGTATTTTCAAATTTATTCCTCTACATATATAAGGTACTTCTATTAAACTTGCTTTTGTTTTTACTTTATCTTGACTATTCTCTTTTGCTTCTTCCTCTTCTTTCACTTTTAGAGGCTTTGGTTTGTTCGCATACTCACCCCTAAGAGGTGCAACTTCTAGTTTAAATGCTGTTGGTTATTATTATTATTATTACTGTTATTATTGTAGTTATTATTTTTATTATTATTTCTATAATTCCTATTCCTGCTATTACTACGGTTACAATTTCTATTGTTATCATTATGATTTTGAAAGTTTTGACTTCTATTATTGTTTGTACTCCTGCAATCTCTGCGAAATAGCTATACTTCCCACAGTTAAAGCATTCAATATTTGATTGGTCATTATTCATACGTCGATTACTTCTACAATCTTTAGACAAGTATCCAAATTTTTTATAATTAAAACATTCGCATGGCCGTTGTTGTAACTGTTGCTACTGCTATTGTTGTTATTATTACTGTTACCTAATGTTTGCCATAATCGCTTATAACCCTTCATTTAGTTTGCGATTAATAGTGTTCTCAATATCTGGTTGCTGTGTAATATATGTAGGTTGCATTGCTATACTTGTGCGAGCTGGTACCATTCCTCCTTGTAATAATTGCATGTAATTAGATATTAACGAATAGGCAGATAGCTCCATTCTAATGGAATATGCAGATTCTACTGCTCTGGCCTTTTTGATTGCTTGATCTACTGTTGTTGGCATTGCTATTTGCACTGGTACCATAAATTCTGGTCGCAGCCCTTCAATAAATTCAGCAACTCTATCCATCTCAGCTTGTCTATACCGTGGGTCGACTCGCTTTCATAGTTTTCCTATTACTGCCGCATATTTCTCAATCGTTTCACCTAGTTTCTGTATCCTATGCCTAAGCTGATACTTCCATTGATTTTGTCAAAATGCATTACAAAAATGTTATTCAAATAATAATACGAAAGAAGTACCAGGATTGATCCTAATATTCCAGTTGGTAATATATTGTCATTGAAACTATGTTAGTGCTATTCCTGTTAAATAACTGGAGACTATTTCAATCATTTGAGTGGTATTGATACGGTTTGCTTTACAAGCTCGTTCAAAAGCCTCAAGCCACTCTACTGGATCCTGATTTCTTCCTCTAAATGTTAGCAAATCTACCATCATTGTTCTCTCGTTTGTTATCTTTGAAGCCATCCTGCTAGTCCTTGTATAACTTAGGGTAGGCATTGTCATTATTTTCTCCTACTGGTACTATAGCTGGTTGAGGTATAAGTATTGGCTGAGAGGTGTTTATATTATTTGACAGTTAACTGCTAGGTACTGACTGAGAAGTTGTTGTACTAATTAATCGAGAATTACCCCCTAGGAGTTTGATAGTGATCGCATATTATATAGTTGGACTACTGTTGTTGACTGTGGAATTCCTTTGGTAGTTACATTTTGATGTCCCATTGTATTATTTCTTCTGTTACTTGAGTTACTTTTAAGCCAACGATTATTTACTGGTTGCCAATTTGCGGTTGTGAAACTGGAGGTTATAGATGGATTGCTATTTCGGAGAGGATCAAGTGATATCAAGGGGTCAAATATACAACTATATTGAGTTGCTTAGGAAAAATTGTAGGGATTTTCCAATGATGACCCACTATTTATATTTCCTACTGATAGAGTTGTTATCCTTAAATTTGATGGCCTTGACGATTGATTACTGGATAATGTTGAGGCTACTAATTATTGAACATTTTCTACCCTAATAGGGGATGAAGACCTTTTATCATTACTGGTATTAAATGTAACTCTTTGAGGTATTCTATTTGGAGTTCCTCCTCTCTCTAGTTCATTTGCATTGTCAAAGAAAGATGTTCTCTATAATGTTTCGTCATTATCATTGACATATTTAAATAGGATATTCTATTCATAATCAGGAGCATATGTGTCATTTTCTTCTTCATAATATTGCCTCCTATCTCCTAGGTATGGTTATCGTGATTGTACATAAGATGGTATATTAGATGGTGGTTGAGGTATAGGTGTGGTAGTTCCTGATGGTGATTTATACGTTGCCACTGAAAGTGTCATCCCTGGGGAGCTTTCATTACTTCCCTAAAAAGGCACTATGATAGTATCATTTTGATCTCTTTCCATATTTTCTGAGGTATCACTACAATTGCTGTTTATAATTGAGTCAGTACTGCTAACACTTTCAATTTTTCACGATTGAAACTGTTTTGTTTTTACCTAAATTTAATATAATTTATCAGTGATGCTATCAAAGGATACCTTTAGTATGTTGTCCCTATATCTAATTGTAGTGACAATTTTTCTTAACAAATATTTCAATAAGTAATCTCTTTCCAAAAAGCTAGCCTCACTTTCTTAGGCCCTTATAAAATATACTATAGTAAAGATAGTATATGATATAGCGTTATATTTAGGTACAATTCACAGAAACCAAAAATTGTCAAAAGACAGTAGTTTTTCTGATTGAGTTTCATAATCTGGGTGACACTGTAGGCAGGATTGATCTAAATGGGTAATAAATGAGATTTTATGATCCTCAAGTTCCTTATGAGCAGCTATGTGTTGTCAGACAGTTAGTAAGTATTGTTTCTCAGTGATATGATCAGTGCTAGATTCCTCCATATTTATTGAAATTCGTTGTCAAAATAGTCATCACTAAATACTAATTCATCCCACGTGACCTTAATCTTATGAAATTCAATAAAATGTTTTAGATTGTTGATGTTGCTTTGTAAATGTTTAAGACGATCGATTAAAATAACTTCTTCGTTCTCTAATGATTTATACTGAAATTGAATCTTAGCGACCCGCAGCTGAAGTTGGAAAAAAATTGGTCCTACAGCTACTGTTAATTGTCTAAGTGTCCTTCGCATACGTTTGATTTGTCAGATTGGTTTTTATTTCACCCAACCTGCACCAAATTGTTATCTTACGATATTAACAACTGAAAATTAGTATTAACACAAGATTAACAAAGGGATTTAGCTTTTATTCAATACTTTAAGGAGAGCTCTAAAGGGTTTATAAATAATTATTACTTCAAACGATAATATATATTTAGAATAAACTTTAAGAATTTTATTAAAGAATAAAGAATTTGATACAATTATATTTGTTAGCATATAACTGTTATTAGTATTTATTTTGTTAGTGATAAAACTAATTGAATTCTAAATGTTTACAGAATTACTTGTTACAGTTGTCTACTACTATCTAATCATGTTCTTCTTGGCCAAGTCCTAAAGCTATTCTATTTATACTAAATTTGCTAATAAAATACTAATTGA
>CAJVPQ010002875.1:0-12511 GCA_910591825.1 Funneliformis caledonium
AAGTGCAGGGTCGGTCTTCTATAGTTTTAGTCTTAGATTAGTTCTTTACGAGATTTTTGTAATTTCTTTTGATTTGTATTTAAATTTATTTTTTACTTTCATAATAAAGATATTGCGAAACTACCGCACTTTAAAAAAAAAAAAAAAAAAAAAATAGAATATTATCATTCAAATTTATATGGATTTTATAACTGATTTTTTTGATTCAATTAAATTAGATCTGAGACAATATACACAATATGATCATTGTTGTATTACAGTACACCTAGCTCCTTTCTATCACCTCATCAATTTTCGACACTTTCCTGTCACTTTTAGTTTGTAGATCTTTTATGATTAACAGGGATTAGCTAGAGGCGTTGCAGTATAACATAAAAATTTGTATCATCCTAGCTTCCAATCAGTTCCCAGCACTTTCTCATAACCTTCTCGCAACTCAAATCACAGATGGAGTATTCGATAAGCAATTACATGGCATTTTCATTTTTTCACATCAGATAATGAACTATCTCACCAACTGAAATATAAGAGATTATCGAGCTCATTGATAAGCAAACACAAAATTTATATTTGAGAATTTGTAGTATAAACATAAAACACGCTATTACATTTAAAAAAATTTAAAATAAACTCTTTATTATATTTTTCATAAAGTAACACATGAGAAAGGAGGCCAACTGGCTAAGTAAAAAAAATAAAACTAATAAAAAATATTGGAGTAGCAGGTTGTTTCAAGGGAGGAATAAAGCATAAATACCTGATGAGCCTCAACCTATATAATAGCAGTTTCTTTCCTACTACTCTGCATTATTATTAAAACTAACTACCTATACGTTTATCTGATTAATTGTGCTAATTTTACTACCACTAATACTATTATAAAAATTTTTCACTGTTAAAGTCTTAATATTTCTTCGAAGACTATGAATATCAATTACTACTGAGTAGCACATCTCATTAAAAGTATAATTCTTCACCTTCATAAGTTGATCAAAGTATTGTTTAAAGCGAATTTTAATGTCTGAAGTAATATCTAAAGTTCCAGATAAATTGGAACTTTCAGAAGAAGAAGAACTTGGAGATGAATTAGTTTCAGATTCATTGGTCGAATTAGCTTCAGATTTATTAGACACACTTTGTTGGTCAAAATTGGATCTTTGAACTATTGTGTAATGTTGATTTATTTCATTTTGGAGATTTTTGATAACAATATTAATTCTGCAAAAATTATTACAGCAGGTTTCTTCAATATATTAACTTTCGTAGTTATGTTATTCAAATTTTCTGCATCTTCCTAGTGAAGTCATCATTATGTACCTTGTTTTTTTCAGCTTTCGCGATAAGTTTACTATTAAGTTCAATGTTAATTTTGCTGAACCCTGCATTAACTTCTTCGTTAAATTTATTATTAAAATCATTATTGATTCTGCTGAGTTTTGTAATGAAAGTAGAATTAATATCAGAAATACATGTGTCAAATTTATCATTAAGTTTAGTAAAAATCTGGTCATAAAGTGACCTCTTTCTGATTTCTGGTATATTATTTAGTATACTAAGATTGATGAGAATTTTGATGATATGTGCAAAAAAATCATCGGAGATCTCTTATTTTAGATTTTTATACATGGTGACGATTCTTACGAATATCGCTGGACTAATGAACAAAAATATGATGAATAATTCCAAAAATGATATGGTTTCTGAAGAATTAAATGATATTAAACTGGACATACTTAGATAAAGTGATGCACAGTATATTTTATTAAGAAATGTGTTTATTGATAGATCAAATAGGAATTTTTTAGATAATAATGAGGCAGATAAAAGGATTCACTACAGGACATCACCTTTTTATATAATTTGCAGGATCAATCTTGAAGTACCTTGGAAAAAAAATTACATTAATATGATCGCATCATGAAAATCTGATTAATGGCTTCTTCTTAATTTAATACTATTCATAATCCATACGTAAAGATCATCAAGGAGTTATACATGTTTTTGAAAATGTGCGAAAAAGTTTGAAAATAAATTATTATGCGCAGTTGCTTATTCCTGTGATATATGTAATCATTATCATAATATTATTGCGCATTATTTATGTTGACACTATAACTTCTCTTTCTAGAACAAATATGGTAATCCTATCTATTAATTTGCTGATCCCAATTCTGAAATTAAGCTGTATTAACATGCAAGCCTCTAATCAATCAATAAAGTCAAAAAATATTAACATCCTCCCCTTTTTCTCATTATAGTTCAAAAAAAGAAAACCTATCAAATTAGGCAATTAAGTTAAACTATCTCCTAAAGGTCTTGACTGAAGGAGGAAATTATCATAAAAGGCCGATTTGCCGTAATGAATTTGGAACGTAAATAGCTCATCAACTAATAATCCAATTTTGATAAGGATTGAATGTTAGGATTTAGCAGATTCTAGATATTTACCAAATCAAATTTCGTGAAATTCTGATCACTGGATGCGTAGTTATTCAGAAAATTATAAGGTCAATTATTTTAGATATAATTACGAAAGAATCTTGTGAAGGCAATATTGCCAAAGTGGCGTGTGAAATGCTGATGACTTGAAAACTTATAAAATGCTAGTTTCTGATTCTGGAAACCTAAAGGAGGTGAGAAATTAGTAGGTTGTTATGTAAGAATTTATAGCTACCCAGTAAATCCCAAAATGTATTATTAGTACTGAAACATCAACTGCTTACTAAACATGATTCATATATTATAGAAATCCCAAATCAATTTAACCAGATGCAAAGAACTGAGAGCTTCAAAACAAGTCAAGGTGTGAAGTATTTGGATCACAGGAAGCCAGAATAGCTTTGACAGTTGGGAAAATTTACTGAGTCACATCATGGATTAGAAGTCAATTTTACATAATGTGAATACTACTTTGAAACTGTCACTTCTGGATAAATATTATATCTCATTAGAAGTGCTAAGACAAATATACACTCCTTTGGTAAAGACATTCAGGAGATAGTCTATCTTAATTGCTTTTTTTAAACTATAGTGAGAAAAAAGGCATGTATATAATAAAAATTCTTTCACAGTTAAGGCTTTGATCATTGCAAATTATAGAATAAATATAGTAACTCTGATGTTTATTAATTTGCTGATCTCAATTCGACTGAAAAAAATAAACACATATAAAACCCGGTCAGCTAAAAGGGTTCTTCGAGCTGGTGATCACCACTCTGAGATGATGATCAGAACAATTATTAGGACCCTAGGAAAATATATACTGGATAGGATTATAGAAGATGTTTTAGTAAAGATGCTTTGAAAAACTTTATCAAGTCTGGGAAGCTTGACATCAGAACATTGTATTCATAGAATTTACCAGACGTATTTCAGATATATCTGATTGAGAAAAAAATAGATTATTTGACACATTCTCTAGGTCTAATGCATTTAGGATGAAAGAACATAATGCACTCTTAGATACGTTAGCTGATTCTGTAAAAGGTTGGGATCTTGATAATTATTAAATAGATATTTTCTAATAGATTATGCCTGTGATGTAATTACTTATACCTGTAGATATAAAAGATCAAAACTTTTGGATGCTAAACAAATGAA
Organism: Funneliformis caledonium; assembly: GCA_910591825.1. NCBI lineage: Eukaryota > Fungi > Glomeromycota > Glomeromycetes > Glomerales > Glomeraceae > Funneliformis > Funneliformis caledonium. The sequence goes on from CAJVPQ010002875.1 coordinate 3,601, forward strand.
CTCCTTAATTTTTTGTATTCTATTAGGAATAACGACAGAAAATGATCAAAATAGCCTATATAACGATTCAGTCTATGTAAATGTACAATTCTTCCAATATTACTCTTAGGCAGTTACTAGAGAGATGGTGGAACTCATTACTGACTGAGGTATAGGATCATCAAAATATATATCATGGTTCTTGTGAATTTCCATGAGTATTTTATCAAAATCTTTATCATTTACTTGGGGGTAACTTTGTGACTGCTCTTTAGGCTTAGTTGGTATTTTATCCTCTAACTTTGCTATTCTTGCCATTTCTTCACACGTGAGTCTTTCATAAAGTTTATGATTATATTATCATCAGAGTCAGAGTCATCAGATTTGAAATATACATCAGATTCAGATTTATTAGCATCAGAGTCAGATTCATTGTCTGACTTAAAATAATCTGTATCATCTGATGTGTTTCTAAAATTATCACCTGAGTTAGAGTCATGAGCTGAAGTAGTAGCCATGCTCTCAGAGATTTTGTTCACATGACCAGTGGTTGTTTTCGATTTGACCTATTCTATGATGTATTTGATTTGAGGATTAGTGAGTTTTAAAATTCTGTCAGCACTACAGGTGACCTGATTAACCATATACTCTGGTATACCATCAATCTTTTTCAGAGTTACAGGGTCATATTTATACCCAAACAACTTATTGATTTTTCTTGCTCTACAGGTTATTACACGTAATCCATCTGAAATGCCTGAGATATATGGCTTCATTTCATTATAGATCTGGTTTCTTGCGGTCTGATCCATAAGTTTCTTATCATTAGACCTAAGCTCTATAACTTTATCTTCAAATCTTTCAGAGAATAAATGCCAAGTTGTTATTTCTGCCTACTTTGCTATGATCCTTTGCAACATTCATGCTGATTACTTTTAAACTTATCACAAGAAAGTTAACTAATGTATATTGCGATATATAATAATTGTTATGTCATCAAGCAATAAAAGATGCATCCCTAATTAAGTTAGCATTATAAATCGATCTTGTATTTTTTTTATTTCCTGATGTGAGCAAACTAACAAGCAAACTTCATTTATTTCTTGCAGTATAAAATTAAGATTATTGACTAGCTACATTTTTTGTTTGTAAGTTTAACTAATACATCTTTAAATAATAAATGACGAATTAAAACCGCAAATATTGAATTAGTATAATTTGATTAGTAGCCAAATTCACTTCCTTCGATATCATTTCTTTGTTCAAGACTTTTCACTGTATTATCAATCTTTTCTATCTGATGTCTAATCTTTTCTATATCTCCCTTAATATTTTGAAATTTGGCACAAATACTCTTATTTCTACCATTAAGGAGTTTACAGAGATCTCTATTGAGTTCTTTACGAAATTATTCATATCAAATTCAAAAGCAGTCAATATGTTCCTACTGTAGATACTTTAGTGAATTCGTTACTTGAATCTTTATCTACATACACGATAAGTTATTGCAAATTATCAAATGAGATAAAGGAATAATACGACATCATAGATACTTACTTTGGTCATTAAGCTCTTTAGAAAGGTCTGCAAGTCTCATCGTTGGCCTCATTTCTAGCCCACAATCTCTAAAATCTTTTTGTTTCATCCTAAGGAAGTCACGACCAATAATCTCTCAGTTACGCAAAACTTCGAAATGACCTGCATTCAAAGACAAATTTCATTTTTGTAAGAACTCGATGAATTCCTCTGTATTCTTCTCTTCAACCAAATTATTTGTTTCATGAGAAGTTTGATTACTATTTGATAATGAGGTATGTTGCTCATTATTACCTGATGAAGAGGATAATGAAGGCCCAGAGGAGAAACTATTAGTTACTTTATAATACCAAAATTAATAATCTAAATCTATTCTTATCGCAAACAAGGTTTGCATTAGGATTTGTATCTTCCGCTTCAACATCAAGTTTTGCCTTCTTCGCCAATGCTTCTTCATCCATCTGTTCATAATTATCCAGAGAACGCTTTTGACTATCATCAACAAACTGTTTTTGAAATATATCAACCTAGTTCACAGAATTTTTGATCGCATCAAGCAGTTGATTAACCCGAACAACCTCAATCTTTTTGTTAATTCGACTTGATCTATGTATTTTTTTCACTAAGGTAACCCAATCCTTGGCAAATAAAATCTATGTTAGCAAATTATTCATATAATCTATAAATCTCCAATTAAAATAAATAAGGGAGTTTCGAGCTAAGAGCACACCACTACAACTAAGAGTTGAGGTTATCACTAAACTAAGTAGTTCAGCTTCTCCCAAGGAAATAAAAAGAAGTTTTGAGCTAAGAGCACACCATACTACAACTAAGAGTTGAGGTTACCACTGTATACAAGAGTTACAGCTACTCCTGTTCCTTATTGCAGACTTCAGTCTCACAATAATTGTAAACTCACCTTCCAATTATCAATAAGTTCTTGGACTTTTATTCTACACGTCGCGTCGAATCCAGAATTAACCTTTGCTACCTTCTGAAGATTTTTCTTTATATCGTCTAGAATGTTTGCTTTTTTTAATATATTTAACTCCTCGCAATAATAGTTCATTACGTTGTTACATGTCCATTCTTTGACCGGAGTAACCTTGTAAAAATTCATAGCAGTCGCAGAAGTTGAAAGCATTTCGGTTAAAAAGTTTCGTGAAAAATGGCAGACGATCTATAATTGCCAATCATAATCACATAAATTGCCGATCTACGTGTTAACAGCTCAAAATACGTTACTCATGTGATCACGTGAAAAATTCACACAAACCTGTAGAATTACATGTATTAAAATATTATGAGATCGAAACTTTTGAATGCTAGACAAACAAACTCCTTAATTTTTCATATCCTTTCTGGAATAACAATTTCCAGTTTTTCATCGCATCATACTTTAAGAAGAGAAATTCCATTATCTTGACAAATACATCATTTTTGCCGATCATAATTAACAATATCTTCGAGTTTTTTAACATCCTTATACCAGCTAGTACTATGAAGCCTATACTGTGTCCCTTGCATCTCCAATGCAATTCGATATTTTTGGAAGAAAGTATCAAGCTCTAATTCGTTTAAGAAAGGCAGACGATATTTGATGATAGGTTCGTCATTAAGAATTTTCTTAGCTATCTGGATACACTAGTCTGGAATTTGCGATTTTTCTTAGCTTCTCTTCCTGCCTGATCCTACTTCAGTTTTAAAATTCTAGTCTCTCTTTCTGCTTGATCCTGCTTTAGTTTTAAAATTCTAGCATCAAGTTTGGCAAGCCTAGATTTCTCGTCAGTTTTCTTAGCCTCAAGCTCAGTAATCAATACTTCAAGCTCAAACGACATGATAGATAATATTTTCACATATGAAAGAATTATTCAATATTATGTGATAAATGTAAAACTACTTTATTAATACATGCAAAAAATAAATACAAAGGTTCAGTATGTAGCCTAGGATACATATTATTTTTTTGATAAATTTTTTGATCCTAGCCCTCTTATTAGTTAGGAAACTATCTACACTAACCTATCCTTTAACAACTCCATAATGGTACCAATCATTCTTTTCACATTACTACGAAGTAATTCAGGATTTCTTTGACAGCTGACTTTATTAGATTAATCTGATATTCCACTGTCACTTATATAGTAAATACCATCTGAAGTATATATTATAAAATGTCACTCCATATCCGTGATCACAATACCATAGATATAATTGAAATAGTCATTTCCAAATACTTGATCTGCAGTCTGTTTCTTTTATTTGTCTGAAATGCTTTATATCTTACTGTTAGAAAGGAAAAAGTTAAGGAAATACAAGACGCAATTAGTATTGTCATCTGATATCAAAGAAAAAATAATGAACAAAAGTTAATATGTTTTTTTTTCAAATATATATAAAATTAATATATCACATAAGATCCCAATTGATGATTCACATTTTCTGTCGCACAATCTGGCCGAAGGTTCTGTATATGATTTAGCAAAAAATCATGTACACATTACAAATTGTAATACCGATCACTGCTCTAGTTGATGATCAGTATTTCAGATATAAATTTGAATATATGCTAGCTACAGATAAATTTTATGATAAATAATACTAATAATAAATTTGTTCAAAGCGAAATACTTGAAAATCAACTATATGAAATGCTTTTGTATAAGAAGATGGATGTATTAGCTATTCAAGAATGTCTAGCTGAAAGAAATCTTGGTATTAATAACAATGCAAACCAAACAGCATTGAATCAAAGTAAGAAAGCGGAAATACTTAATTATATAAGTAAACTATTGTTTAATTTAGTGGAGATAATTATATCGATAGAGGAACATTATGAGATTAGTGGACATCCAACCCTTAATATATTACATCGATATAGAGAAGATCTTATTGATAGATCATTGGGAGAATTTTCATTTAGAGAAAAATACCATTTGCTTTTATCTGAAAGAAAATATAAGTATTATTTAACATTATCTTAATATTGTTAGTTGTACTGATGAAGAAATGATAAAAGAAGAAGCTAAAAAAGATGTAAGAGCATATATTCAAAAGTTTAGACATTTCAAGTGTAATAATATAGAAATTTATCAATAGGGGTAAAATGCTAATCTATATTTTTTGTCATACAGGGCATAATCCAACAAAAAAAAATCTAATTAATGATCATGTAAAACACCTTTTGACCACTCTGGACTAGCTAGATTGTTCAGACTCTAATTCAGTTTTAGAGCTAGAAGATTCTGAATCAGAACAGCAGTAATCTTTATCAAAATTTTCGATATGAATATTTGGATTTAGTTGGTCTATGGCTTTTTTGCTAATATTTTTACATCCTTTCAAATCTAGAGATTTTAAATTGAGACATGAACAAGCAATTTCTTTGATAATCTTACTTGTAATATTGCAGTAACTAAGGTTGAAATGTTAGAGCTTTAGGCAGGAACGTATGATATTACAAATTGATAGCTCACTAACAAAATCACAGCAACACAGATCAAGATATTCTAATTTATAATAAGTATGAGCCAGCGCTTCAGTAACCTTATCAGTGATATCATTACAGCTAATCTCTATATGTCTTAAATTTAGAGATCTTTTGATGATAGCTATAATTAATCTATAATCCCACAAAGCCATAGCACTACAAAAGTCGAGATATTCTATATTGAAGCATCTCCGCATTAAAGTATTAGCATCTTTAACATTCCCTTTACTATGTGCAATATTAAGTTTTCGTAAATTTAGGCATGAGTTTAAGATGCAACTTATAGATTTATCTGTGATCTAATGTGTTTCAGCAAAATGAAACTCTTATAAATCATGATAATTTTCTGCAATTTTAAACAAAGATTTATTGGTAATATTTCTGCAATAAGAAATATTTAGATGTTCTAATTTACGGTATGATTGTATAATCGCACATAAGCCTTTATCAGTTATTGCTTAAACATCCCACAAATTGAGATATCTTAAATTAGGATATGATTCTGCTATTATAAATAGTAATTTATCACCAAAACTTATACTTTCTTTGAAATCTAAATGAATTATATTTAGAAATGTATTTACAATACTTTTTATTTTTTTATCTGAAAGTGAATGGTAAAAAGTAATTTCTAGATGAGTTACATTTGAGGCATAAGCTAGTTTATTTTTTTCGCACATTATTTTTACAAAATTTTCCAATCGAAAATGATTCTTAACATTATAACTATACCTCTGGTTATTTCCCTTTAGCTCAATACGTCTCCATAGAATAGGGATACTACATCTATACCACAATCAGGAAACAAATAGAGTAGGATATAGTGACTTATCTATTGCTAAAAAATGTATAATCTGTTCTAATACTTCTGCAATATTAAAAATACTTGATTGCATCATAAATAATATATGCTGTATCTTCAAATGAAAAATATTACGTGATCACTACTCTGAGTTAAGTCTTTCCAGTATCTCATCTAATGCAAGCGCTTATAAATCATCCATAAGAACTTTTATCCTATTCTCGTTTGATAATTCTTTTAATAATTCACATTTAAGAAATTTTTAACTATAGCCGAAACGCTTGTTACACTCTTCTAGCTTCGAATAAAAATCCTTGACTGTATTTTCACCTTGAACTAATGACAGAGTATGAAAATTGAAAAGAATCTTTCTTTTGGATCATTCAAGATTTATCTTCTTTGCCCATATATCATTTATATTGTGAAAATTTTTTAGATCCTGGTTTGAAAGATCCTTTAGAATAAAAGGTATCAATTCTGGCGTAAGTTGATCAAGTAAATTAGCTGTATACATGCTATATGATTCAAAGAATTTTAGAAAAAATGCTAAGAAAATTTTACGTGATCTGCTTGTAATGCAAAAAAAATCTAATTAATGATTACTGCTTCAGGTTGGTTAGATCAGTAGAGTACTATTCTACTTGATTGGCTAGTATTCTATTACTAACTCTCAATATTAAGGTGGAAATAATACCTCAAGTCAGAGACTAATTAGCTATATATGTATTGGAATCAGGTTATTAGAATATCTGAGATAAAACTGAATTTTGATTATTAGCATAGAAAATCACTAAATGCGTTAATAAAATCAGGTGTTGAAGTTTTCACAAAATTCTCTACGTGAATATTTGGATTTAGCTTATTTACAGCTTCTTTACTAATATTGTAATATCCTCTTAAATTAAGATATTTTAAATTAAAATACGAACTAGCAATCTCTTCAATCGTTATATCAGTAATTTTACAAAAGCTAAGATCAAGTTGCCAGAGTCTTGGACAAGAATGAATAACATTGCAAATTGATATTTCAGAAAACTCTGTGCGATTAGAAATATTTAAACATTCTAATTTATAATATGAATCTATGATTGCAGTTAGACCTTTATCAATTTTCCATTGAAATAAATTACCTAAACAGATATATTAAAATACTCCAAATTTGGGTATAATTCTGCTATTAGTTTTAGAACTTTTCCAACAGACTCAGACTCTATACTTCCTTTAAAATCTAAATGAATTATATTTTGGAACCTACGTATAATACTTTTGATTTTTTTATTTGAAAGCTAGTAGTCTGATATTTTAATATGAGTTAATTTTGAGCTATAAATTAATTTACGCCTTCCCTTATGTATTATTTTTAAAAATCTTTTTAATCGAGTTCAATCATCCATACTATTTAATTCAACGCATTTCCATAGAATAGAAGCACTACATCTATACCACAATCAGCAAATAAATATAGTGGGATAGAGAGATTTATCTATCAATAAGAAATGTAAAATATGTTCTAGTAATTCCCGTATATTAAAAACACTTGTATGCGCCATACATAATGCATATTATATGTTATATCTTTAAACAAAAAATAGCAAAGCACCTTACCCTGAGTGCCTTCAACCGGAGAAGTTATATAATCATCAGAAGAAGATCAAATAAATTATCTGTATGTATTATTTTATTTATATAGTTAGAATACCTTTCGATCAGAAAAAAATAAGGCTAATAATACATGATCATTCTGAATAATCATTGCACAGGTTCATATTTTACTTCTTTGATTAGGATCGCAAAATTATCATCTAATAATAGTTTTGAATCACATATATCTAAAGTTACACTATTTTCTCAAAACTATGGCCCTCTCAATACTAAGTTAGAAAAATAATCAGACCAATCTGGTCCAGTAACTATGAATTCAATGGGTGTGCTTTTATGCTTCTTGTTATCCTCAAAACTAATATGCAGATTAACCTTTCCTAATGTGAAATAGGATGTATCCAGAATTACAATTCTATTGCTTTCACTGTGATATCTTTGTATATTTGATAACTTCCCGCTTGCTAGCTATACTATCAGATAAATACTTTTAATCAGTTATCATTTTTGCGATATATAATATATAGTATATTTTACCTTGAGTGAAAAAATAAAATTAATAAATGATATCCCGATCCTCTAACCTATATATATAATTAGTTTTTATCAAAGAGTTTGAATGCTTTTGCTTGATGATACTGTTATCCTTTTTTTCAGTAATTTATTATTATATAGTTTTGCGTTAGAGAAGCATGGTTGTCAGAACTGTGGTGAAGGGCTTAACTGGCAATGGTCATAGCCTCTGATAAATTCTTTGCACTACTCGAAATGATTGCAAATACTGCTTCCAATTTGCGCAAATAGCTAGGGAGGAGTGGTTTGCCAGTTTCAGAAAGAAATCTATTTTTTTCAGAAATATATTAAACTATTTAACTCCTTGTAATCCTGAATCCCTTAACTGTTCAGAAGAAATTGCACTCTGAATCTAAGTAAGGAGAAGTTTAGCCCGCTCTTATCTCTTTCTAATGATCTAAATACCCAAAGATTATTTTGCTATTCTTGATTTTTTGAATATCCAGTTACATTTCCATTAAAAATGCGCAAGTCTTTAATTTCAGCAGGACGGATGCAGAATATTATTATTATATTTGTTAGAGCATGTATATTGGATGCATTGGATACGTCATACTCATCTAATCTTTCTTTAACTGATTCTAACGAGAAGTAGTCTAAAAAATCAATCCCTTCATTTTCACGTTGAACCCTACGCTTCTTTTGAATCTTGTTAAATGCATAGGTTGTTTTATCATCTAATGTAGCAGAGATTATTTTTTCTGAGGCATTAAGTTTTCGCAACTCTTTTCGAAGCTTACTAAGATAGAATGTGGTGGCAACAGGATTAAGGAACGTTACAGTTAAAGCTTTAGCTATCACCTTTACTTCTTTTTTAGTTAGCTTTGCTAATACAATATCCCAATAAAAAATTTGATATAAAAATTCCATAAAAATATAAAGTTTTATAACATATAATTTTTATGGAATTTTAGTATAATGTATATGTTTTT
>CAJVPQ010002876.1:0-12510 GCA_910591825.1 Funneliformis caledonium
TCCTTATTTACTGTGTTTTGTGTTAAACCAAAACATCCTACGATATTAAACCACTTATTGCTTATGCTTAAATGCGACTTGGCCTATAATTTGAAATTTATTAAATATCATTACCTAACATTAAATAATGAAAAATATATTTACATACCTCGTCAAACCATCTTATATTAGCACTTTTGATATTTTTTAACGTTTTAAGTATTACTTCATATGTGCCAGTTCTTTCTAATGTTTTTCGTTCAAGTTCCATTTATAATGGGTCCATCAATCCAAACTGCTGTATAAATTTCAGAGCATCCACCTTCAGTTAAATACTCAACATTTTTTAACTTTTCGTATGAGATCCACTCAATTATCATGTTTGGAGCGAGGGATTCCTTTTGACATTCCCGTATTAAATTATCAATATCATTATTTCCAGATGTCCAAGTTGAAAATTTTGCCTTTAAATAATTTTGAATACAATGAATACTCACAATATGACGTAGCTAAACATTCCATTTGACAATTTTCACAGGTTCTTTTTGTTCCTTGATTATAAACAATTTTATGATAATCCAATCGTCCATTTAATATTTTTATAGCAAGATTTTTTTCATCTTGTGTAAGAGTTGATTTTTCAATATGTTGTATTCTAAATTGATTTCGTTTTTCTAGATCATCCCGCCTATCAATTAATGAATCTGCTTCACTAATTACAACATAAATTGATTTATTCATTTCTGTATACATTTTTGAAGATCAAAAAATCCGGAAATAAACTCCGTTTATGTTGATCAAAATAATTTGTCATACCAAATTGTTTAAACTAATAAAAAAAAATTTATCGTGGTAACTACATTTGGTTATGAAAATCTCAGCATGTAATGTGTGACAGGAATTTTTACCTCCAAGTAAGAGCGAGTAAAAATAACCTATACATAAATTTACAATGTCCGGGACTGACAAGAGAAAAAAGTGCTAATACCTCAAAATTTTATATGATAACCTGTTTCGATAATCAGCAAAACTGTTTAGCGCCTAATTACGAATAAGTACCACATTTTTGTAGAATTTTATAAGTTGCAGAAGAGTACGGACAAAGTGCGGACATGTCCGGGTACAGCCAAAAAAGCTGCGGACATTAAATGTACAACACTGCCAATCAAAATACAATTGCGTAATACGAAAAGAAGATTGGCAATTTATTTTTAACATCATAATCTAAGAAATTAAGGAATTACTGCGGTGATCTATGCTATGCAGGGTAGGCGTACGTACTTCTTGATAGAGATCGCTGTGAAACCTCAATATGCCATCTTAGATTAAAGTGTAACACAAAATTTTAGTATGTATACTTCTTGATAGATTTCGCAACTCAGACATAATTTTTCAGTGATCCGGCGACTAAATAATTTCATTTTTGTGTAATCATTTAAAATTCAAATGCGTTATTTATATTTTATCACGTGTCTATTGTTATTTTTTGTCCGTGACTTACGAAAACAATAACTTTTTTTTGTTTTACATTGCGCGAATTAAAATTTGTTATAAATATATAATGAATAAACCTATCGACGTTACCGATAGTACAACTTTCCTAGAAAACGAAAAACATTGCGGAGTGAACAATTACAGGTAAAAAAAAAAAAAATTATCGATTAACTAATACAATTTTTTATAAAACAACAAGTATTCCAATAGAACAAGTTTTTTCGGGCCGAACCGATCTGATATCAACCAAATGATGTGGTATTAAAGCTAATACAATTCGTATGTATGTGCTTGAAATTCTTGTGGAAAAGATGAAAAAAAAAGGAATTAGGATTAAATGCTCACAAAAAAAAAAAATTTAAAATAAAATAGACTTTATGTATATGATACTTTTTTTTATTTTCTGTTTTAATATTACCCTTGAAAATTCGAGTCGAATCCGGGTTAAACGATTATCGGGTCGAGTCGAATTCGAGTTCTGTAATTATTACGGGTTCAAATTCGAATATGCCTTAAACCCGACACGATCCGACCTTATGGAGCACTAATCAAACGAAGAGGATGAATCATAAAAGTTTAAATTTGAAAAATCTATGGAAAATGCATTTTGATAATTATCAAACAATAATTTTAATGGAATTGGGATACATTTAAGTTTGAAACTAGACTTAGCTCAGGTTGTAAGCAATATTTTATTAAATAACGCACCAAATTAAATTCAACCCGTCAAGGTTACACTTTGCTTGACCCAGGTGATTGTATTACTTGATTTTGTTCTAAACTACCCTTACGCTATGTTCCCTTAATTTTTAATTCCATTTATCTTTGGTGGCTTAAGTAATCTTGCAATTACAGATAAAAATGATTATAAATTAACTAATATCTTATTTATTAACAACGAGTACTCCGTAAAGCGAGTTTTCTGGTGGAGCTAACCTCGTTGCAGTCAAAAGATGTGAACTTCAAGCAAATAAGTATGTGATTGAAATCCTGAAGGCATAGGGTATAAAGTTATAATTGGGTTCATTTTCAATTTACAGATCTCATTAAAAATATTATTTCAAATCTTATTACAACGAACAAATTTCCAATATTGTAATAATAAAATATTATAAAAAGACCGGAAAAATCAAAATTAATCGAAAATCCTATATTTGACCAATCAAATTTTATTATTTTGAACTAATCCCGGCCATTCTTTAGGAGTACAACTGGATGTGCGAGAAATGTAAGGTTTCGGAAGGAGGAATAAATTATAAAAAATGGCATATTAATTATGGTTAGATCACAATTTGAAATAAATTTATTTATTAAAACAAACCAAAAAATTTAAAAAATACGATGATAATAACTAAAGTCTGTTTTAGTACCCTGGCCTCCAGATTTTTAGACACCAACGGTTTTAATTTTTGATAATTTAGCCATAATTCTTCCTAGTATAAGTAACCCACTTCCTTAATACAACGAATTTGGTGGTAGGTAATTATTTGAAATTGGGATTTGAGACAAGGATCAATCTATTTGTTGATAAGTTCAGTTAATCATCGCTGGGAAAGAAGATCAAAGATTTGTGCTACGATAAAATGATCAGACGAGCATTGGATAAACCTTTGTGTATTGGATTATTATGTCATTCGCTTAGAATTGGATTTGTGATTGAATTGGATTTTATGTCATTTCCTGTATGAAGCCTTGCATTTATAATTAAGTAAAAAACATTCAAGTATAGTTCGTTCTCTTTTATCTCAAAATAAAATGGATAAAATCTTCCAGGATACAATACAAAACGATTCTAAAATGAGATAGTGAAAGAATTTTAATCAATATATCCGGGTTAATCGAACAAGTCTTCGCCTCATAATAAACAAGCTTTTCGTTGCGCGTGACAAATAGAGTTTTTAATTCAATTACTTAATAACTGAAACGAAGGTGGTAATACAAGAATTCCATAAACAACGGATTGAATTTGGATGCGATTACCAAATTGGGCCTTAAGATTGTATTAGATTAAACCCATTACGTTCATTTTTTATAATTTAGTAATGTATTGGATTTAACGATCATGTCCAAGAAACGTTACAATATTCTTATAAATAGGGCTTCTCCTTACTTCCTGTTCCGATAGTATATTTAATTACATACAGTATATTAATTTACTAATTTTGCTACTTTTTTTTTTTTTCACGAATATATTATGTCAAACGAATTTGCGACCGGAGAATGGCTAGAAGTTCTAGAATTTCCGAAGATTATAAATCAACATAGGCAAAATAATCAAGCAATACCCATTTGTTTTGGAGAATTTCTGAAGTTTCTAAATCAGCTAAGGCAACATACTCAAGCACCACCCATTTCTGCTGGAGAATTGCTGGAAATTCTGAACCTATATTATCAAGCACACATCATTACTTTAGAAGAATTTTGGGACATTCTAACTCTACAAAGCCAATGTAATCAGGCACCATCCAGTCCTTTTCGAGAAATTCCGCAATCAGGCCAAAATTATCAAGAATCACACAGTTATTTTGAAGAAATTTCACAGCCAAGCCAAAATTATCTAGCATCATCCAGTTCTTTAGGAGAAATTCCGCAACAAGGCCAATTTTATCTAGCACCACCCAGTTCTTTTGAAGAATTTCCGCAGCCATGCCAGGAATCAACCTTCTACTCTCTAGAAATTAGTGGAGGTCGACTGAACGAACATCATGTGGAGTCTTTGGCTTCTAGCCAAATACACAATACAGCAGCTCTTGTGAACCATAATGATCAACAATTTATCTTTGAAAATGAAAATAATCATCAGGCATTTGATTCTCAAAATGGTAAAAAATATTTATTTTCCGTGAATTTATTTATATAAATTTCCTATTTAAGAAATAAATTTTTTTAGAATTAGAATACCCGCAGCCATGCCAGGAATCAACCTTCTACTCTCAAGAAATTAGTGGAGGTCGACCGAACGAGCCTCATGTGGAGCCTTTGGCTTCTAGCCAAATACACAATACAGCAGCTCTTGTGAACCATAACGATACACTCTCAAACAATGACATGCAAGGACCCGATGACTGTGTTGCCTTCGATAAGTTTAATAATCAACAAAGTAATAAAGGTTTTTTTTGGAAATGCAAAATAAATATTATTCAATAACTAAGATTCTATCCTTCTTAGACTCAAAGAAAAATAAAGCACCTTGGGGAAAGGAAGAAACTATGTGCTTACTTATATATTTGATAGTAAATAAAGAAAAGGCTCAACAGCTCAAAAGTCGGGGCGTTATAGCTTTCGAGGTTAAAGAAGATCTTTGGATAGATGCTTCTGATATTCTTTCAAAAAGTAACCATAACCGTGATGCCAAACAATGTTTGATTAAATGGAAAAATCTTCAACGGGATTACAAAGTATGAAAATTATTTTTTAACTTATGGACGATGACATACAGTAATTATAATGTTATTAAAATGAATGATTTACCTTTTTTAGACTAAAACAAGCTTTTTGTATAAGTCAGAAGTTGAAGAAATACTATGGCCTAGGTTAACTCAAAAGATTAAGATGATTTGAATTTTAAGGAGAATATTTCTAAAAATTCATAATATATTTTATGAAGTATTAGCACTTAAAAATACGAAAACACAGATTTAGAATGTAAAAGGATTAAGATACAGGCAACCAAATAATAATTTTTCATTCAGTGTCATTTAAAAATTGTAGCTCGTGTAACAAATTGTGTACAATATATTTATGTAAACTAGTTATAAAAAAAAGTAGATTTTATTAACATAACCTTTAGATATATATGATTATTTAGATCTAAAGTTTATTTCGATCATTTCGACTTTTCTTTCGACTTTAGTCTTTTTAAATCGAATTATGTAATTTATGTAATATTTCCGAAAACATAAAAAAAAAAAAAAATTATTTGATGTAAAACATAATTAAATAAAAAATAATAAAACTGGCAATTACCTAATTCACGATTACGTTTTATTGAGCACCTTTTCTCTTTTTGTTGATTAAATAAACTTTGCTAATCCTTTCTGAAATACTAGTGATTTCCATTGCAATCAAACCGGTTCCAATTACGATGGTACAAAATTTTTTTAATGCCTATATTAATTATAGATCTGGATTGACAAAGCATATTAAACCACTTTATCACGTAAAAAAATTTTGTCGCAAGTCCTTGGATAGATAATTTCTGAATTAATTTTGCAACTCGTTTAAATTCGTTTTTTTTTTTTCACTTTAAATTTCGGTTGTGTCACAAGGTGCATAATCAATATGGAAAATTTTTCATTTCGCGTAAAAAGATGAGTAATTGCGCTGAGATAATAAGTTGTGTAAAATACAACGTTTCCCATTATGACTAACAGTTAAACAAGTTATTTGCTTAACAAAATTTAAATGAATGGAATAAAGTATTGTCTGAAATATAAAAAAGGAAAAAACAATGAAACCCTATCACACATTCTAAATAAAACGATTCTTGTACATGTTCGTTTAAATGATATAAATGTAGAAAATAAGAAAACTAAAAAGACATTTATTATAATAAAACCTATTCCTTTGATTGTGAATTCATACAATTCGCTTGTATTGTAAAAAGAAATCTTAATTACGCGTTCACACTGCGCATTTTTTACCAAAAATCTTTCTTAAGATATAATTTGCTTTATTTATTACTTTACTGGATTTTTTTTCAAAAAGTTTTTCGACGTGTAGATTTTTTTTAAATCTGCATGATAAAAAATATTCTCCCTGCGTCAAATTTTATTTTCAAGCACAAAATAAAATCATATTTGCTCATTAAACATGATGCAGCAAACAAATGCTACCTACGCTTTTAATGCACCTTGCGAATAATCTTCTCAAACTTTTTACCTGTACGACATCAGTAACAAAATTTTTTTACATCCAATCCTCTTGTGCAGTGATTGCCAGTGACCCAAATTAGTGCTCTGTACAGAACCCGAATTCAATTCGACTCGATCATTGTTCAACTCGGATTCGACTCGACCCGATTATTGTTTAACCCGGATTCGTCTCGAATTTTCAAAGGTACAATTATTGAAGATAATAAAAAAAGTATCATAGCAAATTTGAAAAAATTAAAATCTATTCATTTTTTGTTGCACATTTTTATCTTTTAATTACATCT
Source organism: Funneliformis caledonium (assembly GCA_910591825.1). Lineage (NCBI taxonomy): Eukaryota > Fungi > Glomeromycota > Glomeromycetes > Glomerales > Glomeraceae > Funneliformis > Funneliformis caledonium. Next base: position 6,632 of record CAJVPQ010002876.1, read on the forward strand.
GTTTCCAGATTTCAAACACATAATTGTATTATCTTTAAGATCACATTTTTTTTGGTTGATATTATTGGTTCCGCCAGAAAAAACTCTTTTACTTAAACACTTGGTTTATTTAAAAAAAAGTATTATTTATGTTCAATAATCGATAATTTTTTTTGTACCTGATAATCTCTAGCCATTATGGATATTCGGTTTCATATAACTATATAATTTAATTGAATTAATAAATTAAATAAATTAACATTTTTTTTTATATTTGAAAAATATGAAACTTATTCATCATTATTATTTTCTACTTATATATCTATCAGTAATAGCTGACGTATAGTTGGCGTTATAAATTAAGAACTGTTTTTTTTTTTTAGCATAATGAATAAGCTTTATTTCCATTCATAATACCAAGTGTGTCATGTATTATATATAATTTATCCTATATTTAATCTTACTTAAAACAAGTTTATCATATCGAAGTTGCGTAACGTAGAACAAAAAAAAATCAGTTCAACAGATCATCCGGGTCGAGTAAAACCATGACGCTGACCCGACGACTTTTATTAAATCAGGACACAATGATATCCCCGACTCTAATTAATTCTCGAGACGGGTCGAATGACCCGGGTCGATTAGATCGGCTAGGAGCACTACCCTCAGAAATTAAAGCGGGTTATTATTCCCCGAAGCAAGGTATTAGAATGATTTTCGGAAAATCCGATTTCTTACAAATGACTCAAATGACTGGTCATGTGTCATTTGGGTCATTTTCAACATTAAATGACAAATGACCTGGTCTGTCTCCATATTCTTTCATTTATGAAGGTGCTTTATACATTACCGAAGAATTATTACTGCCATTCTACAGTTGATGAAGGGAAACAAAATGTCAATTTATTTATTATGCTCGTCCATTTACCCGAAAATTTATAATGTCACGTTTGCGTTTCAGTGTGTACAACATCTGCGAGAAATTTATAATATAGAAACACCTTTTCTTTTAATCAACCCTTTACCTTTCAAAATGATTATAACCATCAAATATTTAACTCTCGAAATGGTGTATAACAAACATTTACCGGTGAATTTATAATTTCAATCCTTGTTGAAAAAAAAATTTTTTTTATTTAAGTGAACATGAATATGTAAACCAACTAGAATATTGAGATTCAAAGCTGGTGGAGTTAGAATATCACTATGGTGTTATCACTGCTTTATCAAATAATAAGTTTCATGTATACAATGTGCGACAAAGGGGAAAAATATTAAACATAATCATGATTAAGGATTAAAGACCACCTAAATTTCAATTTAAGGACGAAGCTGAAGTAATTATTGGTGGAAATAGGTTTGTTACAAAAAATTTATTAATTACAAATTCCAAAGTATTTATTTAATACAACATATAATATGTCTATAAATAGTAAACGAAAGCTTGAACATGAATTGGTAAATGAAGTAGGTGGGCCAAAAAAAGTCAGGACAATTGAAAATCGAAAGGGTGAAACGAAGAGCATATCAACGTATTATGTATATACCGATGAATTTTTTGTCAATTACTCCACCGGTTTATAATGTATATGTGAATATGTGACATGATATATTTATAATATTACAACAATTAAAAAAATACATGCTTATTTTATTATCAAATTTACTAGTAAAAATGTTGAAAACCGGTACGGTACGATTCGCCAGACCAGTTCGGTACGATTATGCAGATCAGTAATTTTTGTGAAATTTGGCATCGTACCGTACCGTACTGGTCTGGCGAATCGTACCTCAACATTTTTGATGTTCATATATATTCAATCTGGATTTTTTTTTTCGCGTAGAATTAGAAATACTTGTCGTTTCTTAGCTTGTAATATAAATTAAATTAAACTTGTATTAATAAATTTTCTTCTTTATTCGTATATAATAGTTATGCACAGTTTCCGTTTCGTAATTTACGTCATTTAACTTCTTAGATATTTAATCAGGAAAATGAAAATGTATATAGACATCAGTGTGTACGTCATACAATGAGATAAGCCTGTTCTACCATTACGAATTACTTAGGTTATTCAGAGTTTATATGATAATCACATGCGCTTACGCGCATGTGACTTACATATAACCCGTGAACAACCTTCATGTGTTCCATATATTAGATATTATTAACCATTATCTAATAGTAAATTTGGTGAAATATTTAACAAACAAACTTACAATGTTATTCATTATAGTACATATTTACATGTTTATATGTTTATATGTAAACACATATTTTTAAGGAATCTTGAAAAATTGATTACTTATCGTGCGAGAGAAAATTGTAAAAATGATGCAGTAACTTTATTTATTTTCAGCGACTTTATAAAAGAATTTTAAAATGCTTCTTTTGAAATGGTTCCAATAATTATTTATTATTCAGTTCTTAACTTAATCGTAATGAGCTACAAAAACCTTTATTTGATATAAATCAAGTTTGAAATTTTAATATTGCGAATTTAATTATTCTCATATATGTTCGGAATACGTAACTCCTCCATTGATATAAATATTTATAATATACGTAACCAATATGACCGTTGTGCACCCAAACAATTTTCATTGATATCCATCCCTTTTCTTGTACGGATGCTTTATAAATTATAAAACTAATATAACATATACAGATCATACTCAAATTAGTAACTACTATTTTTTTTTTTTTAAAAAAAAAAAATTTCCACAAACCTTTAATATTATCAAAACATAATAACGTCTTTGGCAAAATCTTCTTTTACGTCAGCTTTTACATCAATTAAATATTTCTTTGTCAATTTTAAATTTGTTTTCGCAATATATCGTCTAATTTTAAGAATTTAATTTAAAATTGGCAGGATTCATTGTCTGATCTAATAAAAATCATAAGTTCATTCTTTTTGAATTACAAAGAGCATTTATAGATAGGTATAAATTCTGTTCTGTAAAAGAGAGCCAGTTTAGGATTTGTAAATACGTTTGTTAAATTCAACGTTTCTAATATTCGAATATATTTAATTGTTTTTTGATTTTCTAAAAATTCGTCCTTATTTGATTATTTAAATTTTAATCGGAGTAAATAAACGGAATAAATAGTTTATTGTAAATGTTTAAGTGTTTTGGTTGATGGCGTTATTAGTTTACTAAACTGGTAAAGTTACTGCATATTAAAAATTTAAATGAACCTTATGACAAATTCTAAATGATAACGTGATGTAAAGCAACATCAAAAAGATTTTTGTATACCGTTTTGTAATCGTGGCATAATATAGATCAAAATAATAACAATAGGCTTATTTTTTTTTCAGCTGATAAAAACTATGAAGCATATGGTACCCCTTTTCTTTTACCTTAAAAGTGTTCAATGTTGAAAATAAATAAACTATCAAAAATTTTCATTTATTATTAATATATTTTATTTGAATGAAAAAAATGGCGTTTCGATTATGCAAAAAAAAAAAAAAAAAAAAAAAAACTTTGTTTCTTTGATTGTGAATTTCGTATATTGTTTTGATTAAAAAAAAAAGTGAACAAAGTCACAATTACGCGTTACTAGCGTCATTTTACCAAAAAACTTTGTTAACAGTTTGTTAATTTATTGTATAAATATGATCCTAAAAGTTTTTACGAGTAGAAATTATTCCAATCTTCATAATTCACGATGAAGTTATTATCCCGTTTGCTAAACTTCTTTCAAGCAATATATTGATAATAAAATCATGTCTGATTATTCTTTCATTTATGATGTTTTTTTCATTTCTGAAGAATTATTACTACCATTAACGAATGAAGCTGCGGTTGAATTGTTGAAAAATATTGATGAAGGGAATCAAAATGTCAATTTATTTTATTATGTTCAACCATTTACCCCGAAAATTTGTAATGTCACGTTTGCGTTCCAGTGTGTACAAAAACTGCGTGAATTTCATAAGATAGAATCACAATTCCTTTCTTTTAATCAAACTTTTACCTTTAAAAATGATCAAGCATTTGACTCTCGAAATGGTAAAAAATATTTATTGTCGGTGAATTTATTTATATAAAGATCTGACATCAACAATTTTCCTATTTACGAAAAAAAAATTTTTTTTAGATAAATGTGAATGGAAGGAAGAATCCGTCAAAGTATTGCTCTTTTATTTAAGTGAACATAAAGAAGATTTAAAGCAGCTAAAATTTCGAGGTTCTAAAGCTTGTAAAGTTAGAATGCCACTATGGGATGGTGCCGTCATTGCTTTATCAAATAAAAGTTACACTTATACTGCTATCCAATGTGCAACAAAATGGAAAAATATTAAGCAAAATTATAAAGTAAGAGTAAAGTTGATAAAGAAAGGGATTACCTTTTTATTTTAATTAATATTTTTTTTTTTTGTTTTTTTTATTAGAAATCACTTAAATTTCAATTTAAGGACGAAGTCGAAGAGATTATTGGTGAAAATAGATTAAGGTTTGTTCCAAATTTTATTAGTTTCAAATTCCAATGGATTTATTTAATAAGTCATCTAATATGACTGTATATAGTAAACGAAAGCTGGAACATGGATTGGTAAATGAAGAAGATGGGCCAAAAAAAGCCAGAAAGTTGGAAAATCGAAAGGGAACGAAGAGCATTATAAATAACTAGATTTATATAATTCATTTGTTTATTATTATATTTATATCCATTATCTAATAATAAATTTTGTGATATGTTTATTATAAAAGAAGTTATCAAGCTCATTGCGAAATGATTCCAATTATTATTCAGTTCTCAGTTCTTAAATTTAATCGTAATGAGCAGTGAATAGCTCTAATATATATAAATAAAGATTAGATTTTAAAAATTGAATGTTGGTTAATTCTTCTTTCCCATACATGGTTATCATTTCCGATTGAACCGGAGTAAATTAACGCTGCTCCTGTCATGTACCCAAAAACGGAATTATTTAAAATTAAGCCAATTTTCACTGGTGCTGTGGTACGCAACAACATCATACCCAATCATTGGTAAACTCCCTTTTCTTGCATTAGCTATAAAATAGGATAATAGTAGTTGATGGGAAATATGTTTCACAACCTAAATATTTGAGATACCTTCTTGAGTTTTATGATTTTTTTTGTTGCAAAATTCACTACAATTATGAATAAAGCTTTAATAAATGTGATTATTTCATGTAGCATATAGTCTAAGGTTTCTGGGCAAAACCCGGAGGTTTCGACAGGCATCGAAATCGAAACCCATCGGAACGTTTTGCCAAATATTTTTATTAAAGGTAAAATTGCGAAAGTTTCGACGGGTGGCAAAAGTTTCGACGGATGGCAAAACCCATCGAAACCTTCAGATAATAAAATACAAATTTTTGAATTTTTGAATTTATTATTTTCGTATAACGAGTGAGCAAATCGTATATAGTAAAGATCACTTTCTTTTATAATATATTTATAGATAAAATTTACATATTGATCAATATCATTTATTTCCCATTTTTCTTTATTTAAACACATAGCAATATTCTTATTTTCTTCTACTTCATCCATAAACTTTCATTTGAAAAATCATCTAAAGATTGGAACCGGATTCGACATTTTGATTTAAACCCAGATATCCGCAGGGTGTATAATTTATTAAGCTTTAAAATACTTTATTTATCTGCACAGTTTTGAAATAGAGATTCGATATTCCGGATCCGATTTTTAAATTTAAATAAATCCGGATATAAAAATAAACTCGGTTCCAACCTCTATCATCATCTTCTTCATAAGGTAATTTTTTCTAATTCTTCAACAAGTATCATTCCAATTTAAAACCTGCTCGATAGGTAGTGTATTATTTTGAAAACTTTGTTCTAATTTAAAATAAAAAGCAAAAAAATCAAAAATCGTTTTTATATTCTACATTG
>CAJVPQ010002877.1:0-12509 GCA_910591825.1 Funneliformis caledonium
TCAAATTTATAACTTAATAATTTATTAATATTTAATTTAAAATTATTTTAATTTAAATTTATTTATTTATTAAAAAATGTAAATAACAATAATAAAATACAAAAAAATACAATTATTTTATAAAATACTATTTAATATAATATAAAATATAAAAAGAAAAATAATAATGATAATAATATTTTAAAAAATAGTTAGTAATATAAACGAAGTAATAAAGTTAATAATAATATTTAAAAAATATAAAAATAATATTAGTAATATTAGTAATATTTAAAATAGTAAAAAAAATAATAAAGTTAATAATTATATTTAAAAAAAATAAAAAAATAAGTTAATAATATTAGTAAAAATATAAAAATAACATTAGTAATATTAATAATATTTAAAAAAAGAAAAAAAGTAAATAGAAATAATTAATAATATAAAAGAAAGAAATAAATATAATTAGTAAACTGTTAATAGTTAATAATGTTAAAAAAATAATATTCAAAGAAATAAATATATTTGATAAAAGAAAAGAAGAGAAAAGTGAGAAAAGTGAGAACTAAAAAAATTAAAAAATAAAATAAACAAAAAAAAATAAACATTTTTTTTTTTTTTTTCAGTATTTGATATATCAGGGAGATCATATAGCTAAGGAATAACATGCATGAGTCATATGAATCTTTACTACTACCGATACAATACCGGAAAGATCTTGACTGACTCAATTATCAGCCTTAATCCTATCAATATACTAGTTTAAAGATTGTCACCCAGGCGACCCTTCAGAAGCAGAATCCCCAAGGTCATTAGACCTTAGAACTACTGTCAAATTTGGATAGAGGGATCACTTTTAGCCACAGGTACTTTTAGTTGATTATTTTCCCTGTCTTTACTAATACCAATCAGAATCGCTATTACCTTTGTCTGATAATAGGATACTTACATATGATCAGGAAGGATTAGATGTTATCATCTTTATAGGATCTCAGAAAGATAGGTAGCTGCTGTATCCATATTATCAAACACACCCAGGAATTGAACCCAACCTTTACCCTAAGTGACAGCTCAATTGAATAGTTACTGCGGTAGTGCAATGCAGTCTATTATCAACTATAATCACCTCGAGTGTATCTTGAGATATCACCTAATCTACTAATTACTGGTTAATCACTTCCTTACTTGTATAAAAGCCCCTAAAATTGAAGACGTAAGATAGTACCCATTACAGGCCTATCAGCAAATTCCAAGTTTCTATCAATTCCTGACTTTATTTGCATCTACTTGTTCTGCAATTTCAGTATTTAAACATGATTAATGCTGATCGATAGGTTGATCGACCAGTTTCTAATGCATATTAGTATAAACGTTCACATATTCAGTTACATATGAAATTCTTATGAAAATCATCTAGTTTTATGCCTCAGCTGAGACTTGAACCTGTGGCTATTGCAGTTTAATCCACAATAGGAGCTCAATTATTGTCAACTAAACTAGAGATGCCAATCTCATAAAAAAAAATAAACATTTTTTTTATAGTTACAGTTGTTTCATCAGAAAAAACAACTTTTTTCCAGTTGTAACGTGAATGATCACGTAACCAAGACAATCTAATATCCTTCGCTTTTTGGGTCAAGAGAGGAACTTTTCTTGACATAACAGAAATATATCCAAGGTTTTTATATTTGCGACGTACTGTACGTTCGCTAACCTCAAATTCAGGATCTTTTTCTTCTAATTTTGCCTTAAGTTCACCAGCAGTAATGAAATGGTTGTATTTTAAAATTTTTCCGATATGGTGGCGTTGGTTCGCGGACAATTTTTTTGGGCGGCCAGAAGAATGACCGATAGTAATATTGGCAGTTTTACGTAGTAAACTGACATATCGTTCACATGTACGCAAAGGAATACATAATCGTTCATGAATTTCCTTTGCACTTCGCACGTTTTGTTCCCAGAGTCTCTTAACGGAGTTTCTTTGAATTTCAAGAGAACTTAGCATTTTTTCGGTTAAGAAATCATAACAAAAACAAAAACAAACATAATTTTTTTAACTTACCTTTTATATTATGATTCCAGCACCTAATTTGGTCATATAAACAATGGCCTATATCGGAAATGTGATTTACGTTTTAGCCTAAAATAGATGCGGTATTTAAACCGCCATTCTTTTCGCCGGGGACTGTATAAAGCTTGGTATTACTCAAAATATACTGCAGAAATTGCTAAATGTGATCAATCAACAGTTTTACTTCTAATAACTAAATTATTAATAAATGATCAGAACATCATCAAATTATAACTGAAAAATAATAAAATAAAAAATAGTATTCTTAAAGATAAAAATTCTAGATGTCAAAACTTAAAAAAAGTTTGATAGCTTTACTTAAAATAAAATAGTAGTAAGGAAGTATCTAAATAAAACATTCAATAAGCATTAAAAACTGAAAGTATTAATTATGCTAGAGTTCTAAATTAGGTCAGATTGACCTATTTATCTGATCTAATCTGATTTAACAAAATTCAGATTAACTAATCATCTTTTTTAAATAATATTTTATCATTCAATTAGAATAATTTATTATTATTCTTGAATAATATTTAATTGTTTAAAAATAACAGTTTTCATTTGAAAATGATGAGTTTATCATTTAAAACTGATATTTTATCATTCAATTAGAATGATTTATTATTATTCTTAAATGATAGTTTTATTATTTAAGAATGATATTTATTATTCAATTAAAATAATTTATTATTATTTTTGAACAATATTTTATCATTCATTAGAATAATTTATTATCATTTGAGAATAATATTATATTATTCAAGAATGATAATTTTATCATTTTTTTTAAATGATAGCTAATTTTTTTTTTAAATAATTCAATCAAGTTAAGTTATATCAGGTTAAGTTAAATGAAAATTTAAATCAGATCAGATATTTTTAACTTGACCTGATTCTTTCAGTTTAGGTAACTTGATTGACTAACCTAAACTGATCTATTTGAAGCTCTAAATCATATATTTACATTTAAAACTTTTAATTTTTCCTATTAATAAAATCAAAAGACTTGATTTTATAAAACAGTATTGAGATTATATAATAGCTGACTAGAGAAGAGTAATTTAATCACATGAATCTACTTTTTCAATTTTAAATATCAGAATAGAAAAGAGTTAAATGAATATCTAATAAAGAATTTAACAAAGATTATATCACTTCAATTATAAAGCACATTTTCAAGTAAATATTTTGAAGCTGTTTTTCATAATTTGGTCTTAGTCCTATTTTCTCATTAGTTGATTCTATTACTGGTAAAGTCTATCATAAAGTTCTTAAAAAATTATGCTGTTCTAACTCTTAAAGACAAAGTATGAAAAGTTAAAAGAAAGTTTGTCTTTTAAGAAAACAATGTACTGTATTAGTATATATGATAAAAGTTATATGAGATTTTTTGTATTCAAATAATATAAAACTTTTATTATAGCTACTTCAAACCCTGATCTTAATCTTATTAAGGAATTTTGATTAATTGTTAAATCAGAACTTCCAAAATACAAACCTGAACTATCTAATATTCAAGAACTGAAAAAGATAGTTATCAAAAAACAGAAGTCAATTTATAAAATATATATCAGAATTTAATTAGTTTTATATCTTCTAGAATTTAAGTAGTTATTTTTGCTAAAGGTGATTATACTAAATATTAAATATATTATGAATATTTGTGACTATATATAAAATAAAATTGATAAATAAATTATGCAATATTATTTTACCTTCCTGTAGAATATTTTAATTTACCTTTAAGAATCTTTTATTAAAAATAAAACTTTATTATTATTAATATAATTTAAGAAGTTATATTTAAAAATATTTATTATTTTAAAAGTAAATTTACTCACTATGTAATATCTTTTATTATAAAAATTATTATATTAATAATTAATAAAATATATCAATAATAAAATTAAAATTTTATTATAAATTTTTTAAAATAAAGAATTAATCACAATAGATATTCAAATTTATTTATTTAAAATCATTATCAAAAAAATTTATATATTATAATATGAAAAATTATTAACATTTTTTAATTTATCTATCATTTTATCATTATCATTTTTTAAAATTAATCTGACTTATAAAATCAATACTATAAGTTTTAGAAACATTAATTGATATTAGATTTTCTGATATGTCCTTTTGTAATTTCTTTATATTGTTTATATAATCTTATAATATAATATTTACAAATTACTATTTCTATAACTAGGCAATGGAAACCGTTGTGAGTCTGAAGCAAAATTAGCAAACTCCTTACTATTTGTTAAAGTTTATTAAATAAAAATTGTAATTTTTCCGATATGAGCAAATTTAATAAATAGTTATACTAATTTTTATTTAAGTATTAATTTTTTTATAATTGTAATAAAATATAAAAATTATGACATTTAATAAAATTGTAAAAACTTTAATAAAAGTATAATATTAATAATAAAATTGTAATAATGTATATATATATGTAATACAATCAATATATACGGATATTGTAACAATGCTCACGTATAATTAGCGAAAATCAAGCTGCATACAAGCCACAAAAATGAAAGTGTAAAACTTTTTACAAAGAATTCTTTAGAATGTGTTTATTAATCAATAAAATAAGTAGTAAATTTGTTAATTCTGATACTATCTGAAAGTGTAAGTACAGAAAAAATGAAACACCTGATTTTTGTGAGACGCATCTTATTACGGATCGTAAGAAGAAATGTCAAAGCAAAGCAGCAGAAACTAATGAAGAACGAGATGCGTATCGCGCATATGACTGCGAAAGAAAATGCTTCAAATCAGCAAATAAAACTGAGAAATAACGTGAAAAATGGTTAGAATATCTTCGTAAACTAAGAAATGCAAAGCAGCTGCAGCAATATTTAACCACAGAGCTGCAGCAGGGTCAAGCTATAAGGCTGAAGCAGATCAAAACTAAGAAGCAAGCCAGGGGATCGCAAGAGGATCAAGTTATGGAACTACTAAAGAACTGAGTTATAGAATCACAGAAAGATAATAATCAAGGTCAGAGTGATGAAAACCCATCTGAGCTCAGTAAATTTAAAAGAGACCTTCTTCAGAAATTTTGCACTAAAGTTGATGAGATCAAACATACTCTTTGTCCTACATGCAAAAAAAGCTTCTTATCTATAATACTTGTAATGGAAAATTGCTGACGTTATTATGCTGAAAATAAATCTCCAAAAAAGTTCTCAGCAGAGAATGATATGGATCCAGGTGAAGTGCCGAAAGAACTTCAAGGTCTCACAGAGATCGAGGAAATATTGAATGTACGGGTTTTTCTGGTTATGTCAGTCTATAGACTCCATAGAGAACAACATAGATATCGTGAAAACATAATTAATTCCTCCAAGACGTACAAGGATTTGTCACTTATCTTCCTCGATATCCATCATTATTGTATGTTCTTCTTGTACGTCACCAGTCTGAAAATAATTCCACAGCATTTAAGGACTTTAAAGTTCATCGTGCTAAGGTTACTCATACTTTATGCTAGTTGAAAGAAAATAATCATTATTACGGTGATATTATCATTGATAACGAAGTACTTCAGTCCTTACCGGTAGATGGATCTATTAATAATAAACTTCAGAATATTCAAGTAAATACTGAAGATTTAGACGAAGATAAGAATGACATGGTTACATATACCTTTGTTCTGACTCCTCCTCCAATCTATCGTGAAGATATCACTATTAAAAATACTCTTGATCGTATATAGAATGAAGAATCTCTAATAGAATAGTCACAAATTGATAGTCATTCAGTCAATGAATTTCAGATATCTGGGTATATTGCATGTGCATTTCCAGCTCTAAACCCAACTGGATGCATAGATCTTTGTGCGACACATATTAGAGACGTAAAACTAGCTGAATACTTTAAACATCTTCTCTAATATAAAGATGGAAGATTTGCGCGCCATTCACATTAGCGGTATTTCGCGTTGAATTCCTAAATGCGGTGAAGAGCCCTACAAGAAGGAAAGGTATATGTCAAGCAAACCTTACTGATCCTCAAATCACTGTTATAGATATTCAGAAGAAGATTGCTTAAGATGACAATCATATGGCTGATAGAATTATGAGATTTGGTAAGGGTTTGCGTGGATCTCGACAGTTTTAGAATGCAAGGCGTTGGGAACTGTCAGATATGATTAAACAGATAGGTTCGCAAGGGCTAGTGTTTTTTACATTCAGTGCTGCTGATTTGCATTGGCCCAAGCTGCATGATGTTATGCCACTTAATTTCGCAGTAGAAGCCAAGTCAAATCACCAAAACATCATCAATAATTCTCATATCGCAGCTTGGTTTTTCTATAAGCGATTTGAATTATTTTTTAAGTATTTTTTGAAGCAACAATGGGATTTGGAGGATTGGTAGTACCGGTTCGAATGGTAGCACTGTGGTAGTGTCTATGTTCATGGTATTGCAAAAAAGTGAAACGCACCTGTAATAGATTGGAAACGAATGAAGGAAGATGAAAATTTTATGAATGAAGTAGTAGGATACCTTGATTCTCAGGTTACCACCATAAATCTAGGACTCAATGCTCCTGTAACTGATCAGCATCCATGTAAAAAGCGTAAAGAAGAAATATGCGATAATCAGCAAGATTATGTTGAACTGATCAATAAACTGCAATGACACACACGGTACAATCCTTCATATTGCCTTCGTGTTAATCGAGATGGTCAACAGTCTTGCAGATTCAGATATCCTAAGGAAAACATTGAACATACGCTTGTACGTGATAATGGTTATGGTCAACCTGAGCTTGTAACGAAAAGGAATGATCCATTGATCAATTCATATAGTAGTCTTCAATTGCAGGATTGGTGAGCAAACATTGACTTGAAGCTAATCTTAAGTATTTACACGACTTTGCAGTACATTTTAAAGTACGCAAGCAAAGCAGAACTACGGTCTACTGCTTTTTCAGAAATATTGAATCAAATCCTAAATAACAGCCAATCTGATGACCTAATTCTTGCTACAGTTCAGAAGCCACTACTTTATAGTATTGCAGAGCGTGATATCTCCACTCAAGAGACTTGTCATCTTCTCCTTGGAATTCTACTATATCATTCAAGCAGGTCATTTGTTTCTTTAAATCTTAACTAAGAAGTACCAAAGTGGATCTGTAATACTGGAGGAAAGTCTCTTACAAGTGATTCTGGATGGACAGAACTATCACCTTTGGAAAGATATTAGAATCAACCTGCTGAGTTCGAAGATTTTACATTATATTGACTGAATTTAACACATAAGTTCATTAAAGGTCATTGGAAAATATGCCAAGTAGAAAATATTGTGCAAATCTATCCACGTCTATCATCTTTGCGCGAAGGCCCCTATGGGAAGAGTTCTATTGGATGAAGGTTCTTCTTCACATTCATCATCGAGATCTTTAATAATTAACTGAAAATGAAACTGTTACATGATCAACTCTATATAACCATTATCTTGAAGAGATCAATGCTGATCCAATTGATCTACTTGGGCCTTCTAAAGATAATAAAGAAGACGAAATTATTAATGAAGAGGATGATGAGCAGCTCGAAGATGATGAACAAAATGAATTTAGGCTTGATTGGATGTTTCTGGCTGAGATGGATCCAAACGCAGTCATCGATTGTTCCTCCGATCTAAGATCTCGTGATGTAGATAAGAATCATGATTGAATCAATGATGCAAGGCAACAATACTCCAATGTCGACCTTATAGACGCTGATACCTTTGTAAATAAAGCTTTTGGTAATAGACAAAATAATGCTGAGGAAGAAGATAAAGAAATTGTAGATTATCAAATATTAAATGAAAAACAAATGATGGTCTTTAAACGAATAGAGTTTCACTACAAGAATATTCTTGCAGGTCATCAAGTTGAACCATTGAGAATAATTATGATGGGAACTGCAGGAACCGATAAGACATATCTCATTAAAGAAATCTGAGATTGACTTCACGAGATAGCAGGAGTCTGTTCTTTAAATGATCCAACAAAACAAAATTATCTTTTTTCTTTATATTCAGTAAATCAATTCGATATCATGGGCCTACAAGAAACAAATTTCAAAGGAATATCATCTATTTTTAATCGCGATTTCCCAAATTACACTACCTTTTTTAGCAACAACTATAACTTCCGATCAATTAGAACTGGTATTAGCCTTTTCTTCAACCCCTTCATCGCTAAACACATTTTCGCCCATGACTCTATGTTATATAGAATTATTTACGCAAAACTTCAATTTGCCAACAAAAAAAAATTAATTGTTATTAATTGTTACATTCCGCCAGCCAACCCTCCAACAGACATCACAAAACAATTTGTTGTTCTCTTAAAATGATTATTAGATGATGCTATCAAAAACGATTTGCATATTATTTTCATCAGAGATTTAAATGCTGATATAGATTGTATTAATAACTCCTCTTTCAATCTAAATTTTGTCAATTCTCTCAATAATTACGATTTATACGATGCATTCAACGTCTAATTTAAAGATAATCGAAAATCATACCCATCTTGCATTCACAAAAATTCTTCGTCCAGGATCGACTATATTTACATGACACCTGAAATAGCACTTAATATACTTGATTGTAAAACTGTACAAACAGATCTTTCCATTACAGACCATCATATTGTTTCGACAAAGATTATTAATTTCCTAAAACATTTAGTAACTATAAGAAAAAGTCCAGTCAAATCTTCCTTCAATTATAATCTAATGAATGACTCAAAATAGTCTAAATTTAGGGATAACGTGAATAATAATTTGAATTCCAATTCATTGAAACATATTTCATCTAATACTGTCTAATCCCAAAGTCTTCTCAATTCCTCTTGGGACCTCTTTCAAGACACTATTATCTCTGTGGCAAAAAAATGTATCCTAATACATAAGGAAAAAAATTATCACTCTTCGAAAAAACCTGTTGCCCTGTTAAAAATATACAATGACATCAAATTACTTCATCGTTTTGACAAAATTACAAAAAAGTGTCTTAAAAACCTTTATTTACATGACAAGTGGAATAATCTATACTCACAATTTTTACAACTCGTTTATGCCAACAATTCGAATACTATTCCTTTAAATTGTCCTCCTCACATAATAATGCTTAATACTATTCTTTCAGATATCAAGCTTCTTCTAGCCAGCCTCAAATTGAAAGCAGAACTGTGTGAATATAATTTCAAGCTTAAGAGTATTCAAGAAGCTTTAGATGCCTGTGTAAAAGATTATAAACACAATCTGTTTCAGATGATCGACTCAGTCCTCAATGGCAGAAAAACAACCATTATATTAGATAGATGTATTGATAATTCGCTCTCACCTCGTCATTTACTTTTTGAAGAACCAGATGTAAAAAAAGAAATTGCCAGACATTTTCAACAAGTTGCAGGAATCACACATTGTACTAAAGAGATCCCAGAGGATTGGATATCTTCGTACACCCCACTAAACTCAATTGATTCCAGCATCTATAAAAACTTAATGTCCTTACCTTCTGAGGATGAATGGTATAGGATCATTAATCGACTTTCCAACAATAAAGCCCCAGGACCCTCAAAAATTTCAAATGAAATGTTGAAACATTTAGGACCAATTACGAAGAAATGTCTATAGTATATCATTTGTGGCTGTCTACAAATTTCATCAATACCCCATCGCTAGAATTTGGCATATATATACCCAATCCCTAAACCAAAACCATGGAGTATGATTTAAATAACACCCGACCAATAACCTTATTAGAAAGTGCGTGGAAAGCTTTTATTCGCCTAATAAATTCAAGACTTGCTGACGTTTTTGTACAACACAACATTCTTAAATGATTTAACTTTGCGGGTTTGCCTTTCAAATCCACCTTTGACCCCATAAATCTCTTTGATAACATTAAATAGAATGCTATTCATAATAATACAGAATTGTGGGTTCTATTACAAGATATGTCTAAAGCATACGATCGTGTGAATGTCTTTACTCTTGCTGCAACTCTTGCAAGATTATGTCTTCCTTACAAATTTACCCAAACAATTTTGAGACTATTTCTTCCTAGATTCAACCAAGTTTTCACAGCGCATGGCAATTCTGATACCTACTTAGTACAGTCAGGAATAGATCAAGGTGAAATTATATTACCACTTTTGTGATGTATATACTACGACCCGCTTTTATGTGCTATTAACAATTCTCCGCATGAATTTGTTTCAGAAGTCGAATGGCATCCTGATGCCCATCTTCCTATTACTAATAACTCTTGTCTAAAAGTTCCAGCACTTGCTTATATAGATAATACCCATTGGCTCGCTAAATCCAGGGAGGACCTCACAAAGATTACATCTATTGCAAACAGTTTCTTCGCTTTTAATGATATCCAAGTAAATTGATCAAAATCAGAACTCTTGGTCAACGTTCCCCAGCAGCATCCTTTTGAAATCAGTCATAATAATACTATATGGTCGATCAATGCGCTTTCTCCAAAAGCTAGTGATCGATACTTGGGCATGTGGATCTCGCTCAAGTCTAACAAGAGTTTTATTTACAACCAGATACACAGTGAAATTAAGAAGGCTGTTACTATTATAAAACATAAACGCCTTATAGACTCACAATTAGTTTACATTTTTAACACTATTCTTCTTCTGAAAATCGAGTATAGGTCTCAATTCACATTGCCATCTTAATCACAATGCAAAAGCTTCGTCGCTACCTACTTAGTCTTTGTGAAAAGGAAACTAAAACTTTCTAGACATACCCTGACGGATTTATTCCATTCACATTATTTTTACAATCTAACCTCCTTATATCAAAGATTAATACAAAACTTCAGTAATGCTTTACTACAAATGTCTAATGAAACAAATATACTTGGAAGATCCTTTTATCTACGAACTCTTCAACTTCAATAGAAGGAATGGCTCTTTGATAATCCTCTTATATACTGGCCCTTCTTTAAAACAACACGAGCTGATGATTGGCTCCTATCTCTCCTTTGTGATCTCAAATCTATGAAGCTCAAACTTAATGTGCCCTCAGCTTTATCAAATAGAATTCTAGGAGGAGATTCTCTGATTTCAAAATTTCTAAAATATGAATATAAAAAACATGCTTCTGAACTACGGAAATTCTCATTACTTTTCATGAAGCAACTCACTAATTATTAAGGAAATTATATGTTTACCTTTCATAATCTGTACACTATCACGTATCCAGTCACCCGTAGTTTTCAAACTGCAAGTTGGTTTAAAGCCTTAGAACTACGTTTAAATCCTGATCAGGACAGAGTACTTTTGCCTGCAAACAATTTTAAATACAAGTACTGTTATGGCTACTCCATTACTTCTCCCACCTACTCTCACCATACCACTAGTTTTGCAGTTGGCTGGCATACTTCGGTCAACTACTTTGTCCTGGAAAGAATAATTAAAATTGATTAAGACGTAATTCATCTAATGCATCATATGCCTTCAATTGGATCTGATAATATAACAATCCTAGATCCTTGTGTTCATTGTTGTATTTATCAGGAAACTGCTATTAAATTTAGAGAACATTACGACAATTGTTGTTTTATGTTACCCATCTTTCTTTATGCAAGACTTCTAACTTCGTTAAAAAATGATCGTATTAATTGAACCCATAGTGTACTTTCCAATGATGCATTATATGAACTTGCCTTAACTTGTTTTCTGAAAAACAACAACCAGAGTTTATTTATAGCCCTAAGAAACTTCATTGCTCCTACCTCTGCAAATTTATTTGACAAATATTTATCACCTCCATATAATTCCCAATTATTAACTTTATCTTATTCTTTTTCTTCATCTTCTATTTTAGAATTTTACACAGATGGATCTTTGCAAGACTTAGGTTTTCCTTCGATCAGAATGGGTGTTGCCTGGCTTCAAACTCATCAAAGTTTACCAATGGTTTCCTTTTCTTCTGCCTTTACATCTTCCTTTCCTTCTTCTTCATTACCTGAATTCGCAGTTATTTTTACTTCCTTACTTACAGCTCCCCCCTCCTGTAATGTTACTTTTTATACTGATTCGACAGTTATCATCTCTCAATTCAACAAATATAAATTCCTTCTTACAAAAACTTCCACTGTTCGCCCTGCTCCTAAAATTAATAATCATGTGCATTGGTCTTGTTTTTTTTGAAATAATGGACGCTATCACGATGGTTTCGTGGCTTCAAATAAAATCTTAAAAGGGGTAAATAAAACTAAGACAATTACTTAAGGAATCACGGGTGAGGATTCACAATAACGTCAAAGGATTATTCTCAATATAAATCACGTGAGGTAAATACAAAATAAACTTAAAGTTAACTCAAAGATATTTCAGAGATTATGCTTCAGAGACTCCAAGTCAATACAGCGAATCAATACAATATCATATAATAAGTTCACTAACAAAAGGGATTGCACG
>CAJVPQ010002878.1:0-12506 GCA_910591825.1 Funneliformis caledonium
TTTGTAATTTGTATTTTTACTTTACTCTTAATAAAGATTGTGCAAAGCTACCGCACGTTAAAATAAAAAAAAAAAAATATATAATAAATAGAAATATTTATGTGATCTAATTAAAAATCACTTATTTCATAAATATATATAGTTTTATGCTTTATTTCAAATAATTAATTTATTTATATCATATTATTAATTATATAATTTAATATTATTATTGATTATATTATCCTTTTAATTATTTTGTCTACAAATTTGCAAGTAATTTTATTTATTAATTACAATTATTTTTAATTATTTTAAATATGTTAAAATATATTATTTAAAAAATTAATATTTTTATAATAAATTTTATGATATTTTTAGTTAAAAATTTAAAAAAACTGTAATTAATTAGTGATTTTTTAAAGATAAACAAATTATAAAAAATATTAAAATTTTAAATTCATTGTCAACAGAGCAATTGACCAATCATAATGAAGTCACGTGAATGACGTAGTATAACAATCTCTTAATCTAGAATTCTAAAAATACTGAGAATTCTGCAAATTCTGAAAATATAGAGAATCTATGAAATTCTGAAGATCTTTTAAATACTGACGATAATCCTAATTTTACGAATTAAATAAAGTTTAAGAATATTTAGTGTTATACTTATTTTTAATATTCTGAATTTTATTGTTATTTTATTATATTTTATATTTATTATTTTACGTATGTTTATTATTCTTAATATATTTATTTTATTTTACTATTTTATTTTACTAAGTTAGTTAGTTTATAGCATAGTAATTAGTTAACTGTGATAAAAGAAATTTTGTATAAATAGATAGACTTTTTGCTTATATTGTAAATTAACTCTTTTGCGAATACAAGTTTCAATATTAATAAAGAAATCATTCAAAACTTATATCTTTCTGCCTCTTTGTATCTTCATATAGTCTGACGTGATCTTTACATATTATTTGTAATTGAGTTCGTCATCTGAATTTTTTAATTAAATTGTTCATAATCTCGTCTTTCAAGTCTTCATACTTGATAGATTTGTTTAAGTCTAACATGTAAATTTAGTAAAGTTAAGAATTAGGCAGATCCTAATGACTTGACTGCAATAGATCACAGTTAGAAATTTCGAGTAGAGACTTAATAATGTGACCACCCTGAGTTAAAGAATTCTACCGTGACATCATATATTTTACTATCTATCAATCTTAGAATATAAAAAACTACTATTTAATAGGTTTTATATTTTTATAATTAATTATTTTTTAAAGATGTTATGATGTAATATTTTATTAAGAAAAATTAAATTCAATAAATAAATATATGAAAATCTCAAATAGGTACAAAAGTAGAAAAATAACACTGCTATTTAATATTCTTTGCTAGAAGGACTAAATTTTACTAGATCAACTGGTTGTTCTATTTGATTTTGATTATAAATATTTATTGAGAATTATTATTATCAAACATATTTTTATAATTATTAAATAATAAATTATTTTTAAAAATTTTAAAATTAAAAATTAATATATATTAATAATTATTAATTTTAAAAGTTTAAAAATATTAACATTAGATACATCATAATATAATAAATCTAAAATTTTATTTCATCTTTTTATAACCAATAGATAATAAAATATTTTAGTTTTTTAAAATATTTTAGAAATAATTTTATATTTACAGTTTAAAGGATACATGTAAATAATTAAAAAGTTATATAATTATAATTTTTAATATAAATCATAAAAAATATATTATTCTTTATTTTACTATTAATAATATTTATTAATATATTAATTTATTATTATTTATAATACTAATTTAATATTGATAAATCATTGTAATGATGTTATTTTAATATCAATTTTACATTATAAGTAATATTAAATCAATATATTAAGTAAATATTATTATAGTATTAATCTAATTATCTTAATTAACATTTTAACAATATTGTAAAATTATTGAAATAACAAAGATATTGTTTTAATATTAATTTGATATTATTAAAATATTATAATGATGTTATAAGAATTTCTAAAAAATAATTAAAATTTTAGTAAAATATTTTACTAAATTTCATATAATTATTTATTTTTTTTAATAGATTTATTTAAATTATTTTTATAAAATATTCTAATTATTTAAATCAATTATAACTTATATAAAATATCTATTTTTTTTTAATATTATAAATCAAAATTTTTTATTAATTAATTGATCTATAACAGAAACTTTTTTATCATATGAATGAATTATTATATAATATAAATTAGAAATTATATTATTAATCAAAACTAAAGAACTAGTTAAAAGTGTAAAAAAAGGAATAATATCATATGTAATGATAAATTTTTTATAATATACCTAAAATAGATATATTAAAATTTAATATTAAATAATAAATAAATAAACAATTTGTAAAATTGCTTACTTGTATTATAAATTGAGGAATATCCTCAATTAAAAATCCTAAAAGACTTCCCCAAAATATATAAGATTGTGTTCTTTTTTCGATAGGAGCACTAAATAACATTATTCCAGCAACTTCAGAAGAAAGTATATTTATTACTTCAAGATCCGCACCAGCTAATATTGTAAATAAAATTGCTGTATTGATATTATTTCTAAACCATTCATAAAAACTTATATTTTGTGTAATTTCTTGAAGTATTATAATCATACTTATGGTGGAATTTATTGCAACTGGCACTACAACGAACATTATACTGTAATGCGAGTATTTGAAAATTAATTATAAGAGAATGTTTGAATATATACAGTATATACATACCTTGGAATAAATAATTGAGGAACCTTTTTTCCATTATTCTGGATAAATAAAATATCTAAAATAAAATCCAAAATAACTAAAGTAAGTTTGAATATTACAATATTTTTACCCTAAAGATAGAGAGATGTTAATTATTGTATAAATTTAACTCTAGCAGAATTGACTATAGTTCCGGCCTTAATCCATAACTAAATATTTTACCGTAGAATGCTTTTTCCTAGCATATAGATAAAACAAACATAAAATTATTACTCCAATAACAATACCAATTAAATGAAATTTAACATCATCAAAGAAATTCCCTAAATATATAAAACATTTAAATGAATTAGGTAATTATTGGAATGTTTTCTTATATAACAAGGTAAGCTACTTACTAGTACGTTGAAAGCCAAAACTTGCATCTATAAAATTTGTTGTATCGAATAAAGATATAGGCGTAACTTCTTTATATTGAATCAAGAGATCTAAATCTTTTATGATATGATCGACATTTCTTTCATTTAAATTTGATGTTGATTTTATAGATAATGATAGAAGTATTCGTTGACTTTTATCAGATTCATACTTAATAGCATGTAATCTATTAATCTCCAAAGGTATTGATTTTGCCAAATAAACTCTTAAATTTAATAAAAATCTTGTTTGGTTATATGATGAAAGACTTTTGAAATATTTTGTTCCTTCGGTCGTTAAAGAAAATCGACCAGTCGCATCCTCTGAAAATTTAAAATAAATTAATATTAAAAACGAAGTTTCTTAAAAAATTTACATGTTTAATTACCCGCAAAAATATCTTGATTGTCGACTTGAAATCAATATAATGAAAATAATTAATTAAAAAATTCGAATAATTACAAATATTATTATTAAGCAATTATTTACCAGTATTAAACTCCCAAATATTACTTCCAATTCCTATTATAGGTTGATTTGTTTCCAAATCGTTAACAACATTATCTTCAATTACAATGTAATACTTTGCATTTGGTTGATTAAATGTACTTTCTAAAATACTTATATTTATTGTTCTATTGTCAGCACTATATGTAAATGATAGAGAGTTGCCTGGAATGGTTTGTCGCAATGTAGAATCGCTATTATTAACTTGATAAATAAAAATTTTGTTTATCGATGTTGTTACTTGAAAGTTATATGTGATATTAATATTAGTTAATGATAAAGGTATCTTGGAATTAATTGATGGATAAGTAGCTTTAATATTTGGATTATTATAACCATTATCTAAATAGTGTAAACATCGAGTTAAAAATTAAAATGAATAAAAGGTTTACTGATTAGAAAATTTACCATTAGATGTGAACTTTGGAATATCTGCAGAGTAAATTTCCCAAGTATAATTATCTTCTTGGTGAACAATGACAAATGTGTTATTTCGAAAACCTCCTGTTGAATAGTTATTAATAATTTTTATATTTTCTGGAAGGTCCAATGTGTTATTGTAATTTCCATTATTATCAAGTATGACGGATTGAAATGTCTTATAAAGAGTATCTTCCGAATCTTTAAAAATCGTCAACAAAAAACCTCCATGATATACATTACTAATTATTACAAATTCATTTTCATTTAAATTTCTATATAATTCGATATCTGAAAATGTTTCAACATCAACAACCGAACTGTGTTGTAAATTGAATTAATAAATTGTTATCGTTATTAAATAAAAATTAAAAATTAACATAAGTCGTACAAACCCTGAATTTTGAAATATAATTTTAATCACATGATATTTAGGATCTTCATTCTGTTCATCTTTCATATTCAGAATGCAAAAATAGCCCCTAGTTGTATAAGCAACATTGCAACTAGATTGAATTTGTAAATTCGGTATTGAAGTTTGGTAAAGTAAATATGGGCCATCAGCATTTTTATTTGGTCCAATGAAGGTTATATATAGCTCAAAAGTTAGTTCGGTTGGATCAATTAGCCCATGAGGGCTATTTGAAGTACTTTTATGAATTCTAGTTACTATTCCAAAATTTCCATCGATTGTGGGAAAAATATCTGATATTTCTTGATCAAAACGACCATTATTTATTGGTAGAAAATTTCCATTCGAATCACTAAGAACGCATTTAATTATTATCAATATCGTTTGTATTTAATTGATATTGCTAAACGTTACAACTTACGAATTGTTAAAGTAAATCCATTCCGTAATCGTTTCAGTTAAAGGATTGTAAAAAAGAAAGCCGTTTTCCTCGTTTGTGTGTAGAACCATATTTCCAAATTTTGAAAATGCTCCATTGATTACGGAAACGCGTGAAATATATGTATTACTTTTATATAAAGATTTAAGTAAATATTTAATTAAATAATTAATGATATCATTCTAAAGAAAGATATATATAAACCTAATGAATTTTCCAGTGCGAGTAACATGTAATGCAAAATAGCTTGCCGAATTTATATCGGTAGAGTTCTCGTAAAGAACATAGATATAATCCGGCAAATGGCGATAAAGCACAAGATGTAAAGACATCGATATATCATTTGGTATAATGCAAAAATTAAAATCTGGGATTGGATAATCCACTTCTGCTTTATCGACTGTGCCATTTGGATGTATAATGCGAAGGATAATTCTTGGTTCGCTGCAGGTTCCATTTATCGGTTTATTCAAGTAAACCACCGAAGTTCCGTCATAATAAGTTAATAATTGATAAACCTGAAATCCAGGTTCAGTTTCATTATAAGAAAATGTTTTATAAGAAAATAAGCATAATGGATTTATAAATAATATAAAAATCGCTATAAAATATAAAGAATTGGTTCCTGACAAATTCATCTTAAATTTTTATTTGATTTTTATGAGGAGCAAAACATTCTTTATATAAAAAAAAAATTTCAAAATTTCTATTGTTTAAGTATAATAATATAAATGCAATGTGTAACTGTTTGAGATTAATTGATGGCATAAGCATGACAGAAGCCCTGTTCAATTCTAGATCGGATCGGATTGACCGCAAAATGTGCCCTTAAATGATTGGTTATTAAATCGATCAGCGGTTCAGTCAAAAAATAGGTGTTCGTCTCTGATCGATCCTGATAAACTAACGTGACGCGTGCCAGTAACCAACCATATTTATTGTTTACAACATGATTCGATCGAGCCGTCTCAATTTTTATTTTTTCGGTCGAGTTTCTTAATGATCATCTGTTACACAAACTATTTATATAGTGTATACAATAGCATATGGATCAATTTTTTTTTTTATTTATATAAGTCGAACATGCTTAACTATATAATAATTTATTTAATCAAATAAAAAGTTGTTTTTGAAAAAAAGATCGGCAATCTAAAATTAGAACGATATAATTAATTAGACATAAAAACCTCGGAGGTACATTTTGCTAGTCCATGTAAAAGCGTCGGACATGTCGCATGTTGATCATGACAAATGACATTTATATATATGCTTTTTCGCCACTTTTTTGGTTTATTAATTTACCCCCCACGCTATGATTGGTTGTTATAGTTGAGATTAGTTAGGGTTAGGGTTAGGGTTAGGTGTTAGGTGATTTGTCACCGATGTGACACTGGTGATGTTTCAATTTTTTATTATATTTTTGAGGGACAGAGAATTTTTTCGGTGGTTTATTTGTCACGCTATGGATGTCACAAATAAGCATAATCGATTATACCAGCCAATCGGAGACTGGGGGCTAAATTAGTAGACCCCACCTTTTTGACTCTGCGTAGAATACAACTGTGCGACATTGTCTCGCATATTCGTTAATTCAACTTCTCAAAAACATTTTTGTAAGTTTTAAAAGTTAAACGGTTCAATAGTTTTAAGATCTTTTCTGTAAAAGTATTATAAACAATTTTAATATAAAAAATATATTAAACTGGTTTAAGGTTTGTAATTTTATTGTGATTTTTTTATGGTTTTAAAAGTTTTTCTTTATTATTTAAAAAATATAATACTAAAATAAAATTTCTATTATAGCTATTTCATATTTTATAATAGAATATTAATTAAATATAATAATATATTTAAATCTTTTATTAATGGATAGAACTATTTAATATATCAAATTTTTTGTATAATAATTATAGTTTTCAAATTAAAATTATCTATTTTAGTTTCCTAATAATTGTTTTCTTTCTCTTTATATAGTTCATAATACAGGTCAAATGAAGACATTTAAGGACGAAATCATGATACTGATTATTTACCGATTCTTCGATAATTCTGCTATGATACTATTCCAGTAATCATTTCTGATCCTACACTAATTCTTGCTAAGATTCTGGATAAAGCTGGTAAATTATATGGCATAAATACTTTGTATACATCAAACTAAATCAGTAAAGAATCATATATCTATATTATTCTGATAATCTTCTTATAACCATATGAATTATTATATATAATTTTGAATTATTAATAAAATATCAGAAAATATTAATAAATAATCATAAATATCTCATATAACATTGTTATAAATATGAATAACATGATTTGATCAGCTTTTGTTTTCAGTTGAATTTTTCTTTAATTTCTTATTTGTGAGTTCTTCATTAGTTTCTGATACTTTATCACTATGATATGCATTTTCATTCATCATTAATTTACAATCTTCTTTAAATTCATTTAACAGTAAAAAGGCTGATCGAAAAGTATCAAGTAAATTATCATTAATAGTAAGCATATGTATAAGTCCCTTCTGTCATCGCTCTTTTTTCTATTGTTTTAAAAGAAAAAATGTTAAAACATAGTAAGTTAGAATATTTTATAATGTTTTCTTATAGGTACTTATATCACCTCTTCTAGAATTAGTTCCTTTTCTTTTTTTTCCAATTTAACCTTATCTGAATTAAGTTTTATCTTCTATTATTTTCAACGATGATGATGTAATTGCTGTAAGACTTATTTTAATTCTGTTTCTTTATATCAAAATCTTTCTGATATAACTTTTTCAATTTCTTTCATAATATTCTTTGAAACATGATGTGAGATTTCACTCCAGTTTTTGGTTGGATTGAATTGTAATGAATCATCAAATCCTTAAAGGATTTGTATCACTTCATCCTTGAATCGACAAAATATAATAAATAGCATTAAATTTATATTAATAAAATAACAATTGCTTGATGCTTACATGAAATAACTTATAATTTTGCTCAGTCATATTCTCTAAAATAACAAAAACATGATGATGATACCCAATGATTCTCTTTCTCTTTATGTGAATGATTCACTTCGTTAATTTTTTTTAAGGTTATAAACATCTTTTGTTAGTTTTACAATAGCTCTGTTTAAAGCTTTGATATCTATAAATTAAAAATCATAATATTACATAATATTATTAAAAAAATTAAATAAGATCAAAGTAGCAATTCAACAACACTATTGTTCCTTTGAGTAGTAAATGAATCATCCTGAATAATAGCAGGTGAGAATTTTCTTGGACTAGTATCAGATAAATGTATTCGTCTTAAAGTAATATTAGGTGAATATGTTCGAGATTTTGATTTCTGAGCAGTAAAAGCTTGCGATTTTGAATTTTGAATGGCAGAAGCGACAGAGATGATAGGTGATTATAATTTCTATATAAATGTTGTATCACATAAATTGTAAGACGCATTGATCATTTTAACTAAAATAATTTTTATTTTGCATTATTATTTGTATTGTACAATGTCTGGCAGCGTAACTCATCATTCAAAAATGATAACGAATCGTTCTAATTAAACAATAAAATAATGATAAAATCATCATTCTCGAATGATAAAATCATCATTCTCAAATGATAAAATCATCATTCTCAAATGATAAAATCATCATTCTCGAATGATAAAATTATCATTCTTAAATGATAAAATCATCATTCTCAAACGATAAAATTATCATTCTCAAATGATAAAATCATTGTTCTTCAACGATAAATCATTGTTCTCAAATGATAAAACATTATTTTAATTGAATGCTAAAATAATATTCTTGAATGATAAAATTATTGTACAAGAATGATAAAACTATCATTTTCAAATGATAATGAATCATTCTAATTAAATGATAAAATATCATTCTTAAATGATAAAATTATCATTCTCGAATGATAACAAAATCATTCTAATTAAATGATAAAACTATCATTCTCAAACAATAAAACTATTGTTCTCAGATGATAATGAATTGTTCTAATTAAATGATAAAACTATCATTCTTAGATGATAAAATATTATTCTCAAATAATAAAATATCATTCTCAGATGATAAAACATCATTCTCAAATGATAAAACTATTATTTAAGAATAATAATGAATTGTTCTAATTGAACGATAAAATATTATTCAAGAATAATTATTGGTTGACCTGAATTTTTTTAGGTCAGGTCATGTCAGTTCGACCTGTTAACTTAATCTAACATTAACCTGAAAATTTACTGACCTGACCTGGATTTTCAGGTCAGGTTAGGTCAGGTAAACAGGTTAACCTAATCTGATTTAGAGCTCTAATTCTGATGATTTATTGTAATTCTATCAATACCTTAATAACAAATCAGAAATTTATTTATTATTAAATCAGAAAACCTATTTTTTATCTATTTAACTCTGATATATTTCAAAAGTTATCAATATCTCATAAGGTAAAGTTCATAAGCCTATCAGAATTTTGATTATTTAATGATTAGAAAAATAAAAGCCAGTAAGGAATCAAAGCCTGATATAACTATAGTTCTTAACTAGCTTTTAATACCCTGATTCTTCATTATTCGACTTGTATAATTCAAAACAGTAAGAATTTTATTTATACTTTCCTATAATATATTAATTATAAATTAATAATAAATATATTTATCACTATTTTCTTATTATTTATTAATTGTTCTTAAACTTCTACATATTTTTTAGTATTTTTTATTAATGTTAATATTATCTAATTAGCTAAAATAGAGTTATTCAAGGAAAAAGATAAATTACTTATTTAATAAAGTTATTATTTTCACCAGGTTATATTTATATTTAAAACATTTATTAAGTGCTTGTCACTATAAAATTTTTATAATTTAAAATTCTTTTTTATTTAAAAAATCAATTTTTTATATATTATATAAAATCCAATTGAATAACATATTTTATAATCTAAGAGAATCTTTTTTATTCTATAAAATCACATATTTTTATTGTTAAAATTGTATATTTATATTTACTTATAAGAAAATCTTAAAAAACTTATTTTAAAATGAAATTTTATGTAAATATAAAAAAATAATCATTTAAAAGGAAAATCAATAATTAAACATATGATGATCTATCAATTTCTTAATTAATATGAGTGATAAGCATAATATTTTATGATAGTTAACTATAGAATAATATATTTTAATTATAGTTACACAAATTTTTAATATACAAATGATTTGTGTATAACTTAATAAAAACTTAACTGTTAGATATAAAATTTCACTAAAATATATTTCTAATGCTTTTTTACCATTATATATATTATAATCTCTATAATTTCTTAGTTTACAATAATTTACTTAAAAGAGTCTTTTAATTAACCAATTGTTATATTATTAATTTTTTATAATTTTCTAAAAATGAATAAATAGTTATCATTATTATTTTATTTTTTTAATAATTTTATTTATAATACAATTATTAATATAATTTAATCTTTAATTTTTATATTATATAATAAATATAAAATTGAAGAAAAAATTGTTATTTAATTATTACCAATGATTTATATTATCAATTGCTGTTACTAATGTAATAAATATATTTGTTTATTCATTTATTAATTCTTCTAGTTCTTTCTTTTTCTCTTTATTATTTAATTATCTAAATCATTTTTTATAATTATATTTAAAAAGAAATTTATATTTTAAGATACTATTCTTATAAAAATTTTTATAATAAGTATATTTTCTACTATAATAACTCAGATGATAACTATTATTATAAACTAGTACTATATTATTATTATTTAATTAAATTTTATAATTATCACGTAATCCTGATTTTAGTAGATATAATATTCTATATACTATTAAAAAATAATGTAAATTTATTTTTTTTAAAAGTTGTTAGTTTATATTCTATTAATTATTTTATTTTTTAGTATTATATATCATAATGCTATTATTTTAATTATAAAATATGTTACAAAAATATTTTAGTTAAAAAATACTACTGATTTATCAAAGAAATATAGATAATTATAAGTTTTGTAATATATATCTTTAAAAATGAAATTATAACCTATTATTTATACTAATATTAAAAATAAAAATAAATATCAAATTTTCAATAAAAATGCAAATTAATAAATATAATAAATAATATATATCTATTTTATTATATTTTTAACAATTACATTTGAAAATATATTTGCTTTTATTTAATTATAAATATTTTATATAATAATCATTAAAATATGATAAATAATTCTTAATTGTATTAGCAAATAGATGATAGTTATTCAGCTAATAAAATATATTTGAAGTTTTATTACAATTTTTTCTTTTTTAATATAAAGCAATTATTTAATATAAAATATAATTTCTACATATTTTTTTAAATAGATCAGATTGAAATAAAGTTGCATAAATATTAAATATTACTAGAATTAAATTATCTAAAAATTAATTATTACTTGATATTTAATATTTTTCAAATTTTTGTCTAATCTCATTTTATTTAATTCAATCTAAAAATAGTGCTATAACTAATTATAATTATATAATATTTATTTATTACTTGTAATTAGTTGCAACTTAATTTTTATTAATATCACAACTAATTGCAATTGTGTAATGCTTATTTATCATAATTGTAACTAATTGTAATACTATTTTTAATCTAACCATTTTATATAAAATTTAAAAAAAAATTAATTTTTTATAACTTAGGTTTCTTTATTAGTTTTTATGTTAACCAAATATAGAATGAAATATTTATTTAAAAAAAAGTGATATATTATTATAATATGTTTTCTACTATTGAGTAAAAAATAAAGTAATCTTAATATTCATATAAATAATTTAATTTCTTTTAAAATAAAAGATTATAATTTTAATATATGTAAATATACTAATGTTTTTCTAATAAATAACTTTCTAAATTAACTTGCACAATTAAAATAACTTAATTTTCTAAATGTTTTATTTTTTATTTATAGCTAAAATTATTTATATATATTTAAATAATTCTGTATTAAATGCAAATATTATTCATTAAAATAAACTAAAATCTATTTATTGATTTTTTATT
Organism: Funneliformis caledonium; assembly: GCA_910591825.1. Taxonomy (NCBI): domain Eukaryota; kingdom Fungi; phylum Glomeromycota; class Glomeromycetes; order Glomerales; family Glomeraceae; genus Funneliformis; species Funneliformis caledonium. The sequence continues at coordinate 12,052 of CAJVPQ010002878.1, forward strand.
CTTTTATTCTATAATAAAATTATTATAACTATAAATTGTTAAAAATTTAATTCAATTAAAAGTATTAACATTTCTATATCCTTATAAGATTCAAAATGTCTAATGCTCTATATATGTAATATCAAAAATTCTAGTATATTTATTAAGTAAATATCAACAAATTCTTAATATTTTAATATTATTTGGATTGTGAATAGAAATTTTATTAAATATTATTAATACTATAAAACATTTCATAATCATTTAGTTATATAAATAACAATATATTTTACTATTAATATTGATACTGTATTTGATATTTGTTTTTCATAAATATTATAATAGTCATTCCCTATAAAAAATTTGCATATGTTTTTTCATTATTATAAATAAGTTTTATATATGTTTTTTGAAATTCCGTATCACATTTCCTTATATTTTATAAGGAATTTTTTTTTAGCATTTTTTTTATAAAA
>CAJVPQ010002879.1:0-12500 GCA_910591825.1 Funneliformis caledonium
ACGTAAACTTAAAAAGATTTACCACTCGAACACCCCGTCTAACTGTCGTAATTCGCAAGAATTGCACGTTAACAATAGTATTATTTGATGATGTATGGCTAAGTTTTCCACTGCACAGTAATTGCAGAAAGAAGTCTGATTTATTTTAACATCAAGATGATGATAATTTTTGAAAGTATTTTGTTAATTCTGTGAAATATTTATATATACTAAAGCAATTACGTACACTTTCTCAAAAATATGCTATATTACTTTTAAATATGTTTACAAAGATATATCAAGCACAATTTCAGTATCTTTTGATTATTAAAACTTCAACTGATAGAATTAACTCATATAAATTATCTTCTTTAGGTTATAAAATAACTGATTGTCATCTTCTAAGGGACTTTGTTACCTCTAAAAAATCTTATATAATTGTTGTATATGATTACTTTTATTATAATTGTACTAACTATACTAATATTTTAGATAATGGTAAAGTTCTTACATATGAACATGATTACTATAACAATTATCTATAAAGATACCAGTCTAAATGTTTGATATATTTAAACTACCTTCAGGTTAAAGTAAAAAAAAATGTTAATATACTAAAAGATAGTATAATGAAAAAACTAAATGAAAATAAATTTATTGATAAGAATAATGAAAATACAATTAATGATAATTCAGATAATATTGAACTAGCAATAGGTAATGTGACAGTAGTAGAAAATTCATTAGAACATGCAAAAAATTTATTTTTTGATTTGTAAATTTTGATTTTTATTAAATTTTGTTCTTATTAAATAGAAAAAATTTTCAATTTATTCATATATATATATAAATTATTTATATTTTATTTTAGCTATATAACTTTAAAATTCTTAAATATTTTTAAATATTAATATGAATAATAAAAAACAACTCTTATATATATACTTTATGCATATTTACATAATACACAATAAATAATATTAAAAATAATTTTTTTAAATTTTTTCATATTGATAAAATTTGTGATTTTGATTAATCAATAAACAATTACAGGGATCAAAATTTTATGTAATTAGAACGATTCTTCCTGTATTATACAGAGTTAAAAAAAAATTTATCATCATTTAAGAAGAATGATTATTATTATTCTAATTAAATGATTTATTATTATTCTAATTAAATAATTCGTTATCATTTAAGAAGAATGATTTTTTATTATTTTAAATTATTATTCAATAAAAATGATTTGTTAACATTCTAATTAAATGATTCATTATCATTCAAAAAGAATAAATTTTATTGTTCTAATTAAATGATATATATTATCATTGTAATTAAATGATTCACAATCATTCTAATTGAACAATTAGTTATCATTTAAGAAGAATAATTACTTAATTTGAATTTTATTAAGTTGAGTCAAATTAAGTAATAAGTTAATTTAACTTGATACTAACTTGAAAATTTACTGATTTAATCTGAATTTACAGATCAGGTCAAATCAGATAAATTGGTTAACCTGAAATAATATTAATTTAAAATCTATTAAATCTAATCTGAATTTTCAGATCAAATCAGATTAAATAAACAGGTTAATCTAATCTGATTTAGAGTTTTAGTCAAAATATTTACATTACAAATTATATATATTAAATATTATTAATTTCTTTATTTAATATTTAAATTTTACTTAATCGATTAATTTATAATTAAGTAAAAAGCTATTTTATTTATATAAGTTTACTTTATTATAATATAATTAAATAAATATAAATTATAATAAAATATTTTAAAGATATAAAATAATAAAATGATACTAAATATAAATAAAGATATTAAATAAATTAAGAAAATAAAGATGAAATAATATAAATTTTATAAATAAAATAAAAAAAAAAAATAATTAATATTCTAAATGGTTCAGTTTAGTCAAGATTATAAGACAATCTGAAACTGAAACTGAATTGAACTGTAAACCGGTAAAAATCTGAAAATTTCAGATTAATCTAAAAATTCAATTTGTTGAAAATGGTTTTAATCATTTTAATTGAATAATTCTTTTATTATTTATTTAGGATGATTTTTAATTGTTTTAATTGAATAATGCTTATCATTCGTTTTGAATAATGTTTTTATCATTTCAATTGAATAATGTTTTATCATTTGTTTAGAATGATATTTTTATTGTTCTAATTAAATAATGCTTTATCATTCGTTTGAAATGATAATTTTAATCATTCTATTAAATAATATTTTTATCATTCAATTAGAACGAATCAAGTAGAATTATTATTCGAAAAAAAAATCAATCTGAAAATTTTCGGATTGAGTTTTATGCAATCCGAAATTGAACTGAAGTCAATCTGAACTGAAAATTTTCGAATTAATCAGAACTGTTCAGAACTAATAAATAGTTAAAATAGAATTATTATTTTATAAATGAATTATAATACTAATTTTTATGATTATAAACCTTAATATAATTTGCATTTTTATAACATATTTTTGTGATTTACATCAAAGAACTTTTATTTTATTATAATATTTTATAATTTAGCTATAAAAATAAAGAATAATATAATTCTACTTGTTTCTCAAATACCATCTAACACTAAATTTGTGACGCAATAATATTTATTTTTTTTTCATTGAAAACATTTATTAATTAAACAAAGGAATTCATGGTTTCAATATATATCTTTTTTTTTATTACATTAATAATCGTTGAATAATAGTATAAATAAATAAATAAATAAAGTATTGTCTTTTAAAGTCGACTTTCAAATTCTACAACTGAAGCAGAATTTATCCAGATTTTCTCTCCTTCAAAAGCAGCTTGAAGAACATCGAAAACACTATTTGCGTAAACAAAATTGATTTCATTCTTCACATTAATTGGTACATCTCCTTCAACATCTTTTCGATTCCTTGTAGGTAGGATAACTTTTTTAATACCTGCACGATGTGCAGCAATTACTTTTTCTTTAATACCACCTACGGGTAAAACTTGACCTCGTAGAGTAATTTCACCCGTCATTGCTGTTGTTGGTGGTACACGCCTATCCGTGAATAAAGACACAAGTGCAGTTGTCAATGCTACACCGGCTGACGGGCCATCTTTACCTACTGCACCTGCAGGAAAATGTATATGAATGTCTCTCTGAAAGAAAAACTTAGATTCGGTTTCCGATGTTGTAATTCCCAACTGAAAAGCATGTGCTCGCACCCACGAAAGTGCGATGTTGGCTGATTCTTTGATTACATCTCCCAACTTACCTACAATATTAAAAATGTTAAATTATATTATTTACTAATTAACATGATTATAATAATTACCTGTTAATTGAAGGTTGCCTTTTCCAGCCATTTGTGTAGCTTCAATAAATAAAATACCACCGGATCCAGATGCTGACCATGCTAACCCAGTAATTACACCTGGTCTAGCAGTACGTTCTGCAACTTCATTATCGAATTTAGTAACCTAAAGGAAAATTGATCAATATGATAATTTAAGGATAAATGAGCGAATATTATAAAAAGTGCTGAACGAATTATTTTCATACCCCCAAGATTTTTTCAACTTCCTCCTCAGTAATTTCCCCAGTGTAACCATCTAATTCGTCTTTATATTTTGCATCAGCATATTCCACAGCTTTTGCTCGACAAACACTCGCAATCTCTCTTTCTAAACTTCTAACACCGGCTTCTCTGGTGTAGCCAGAAGCAATTTTTAGTAACAATTTATCAGAAATCTTTACATCTCCTACTGAAAGACCGTGATTTATGATTTGCTTTGGTAATAAATGTCTTTGTGCAATATTTATTTTCTCATCAAATGTATAACCTGGAACAGTTATAAGTTCCATACGATCTAAAAGAGGAGGAGGTATCGTGTCAACTTGATTAGCTGTAGCGATAAATAAAACTTTAGATAAATCAAGGGGGACGTTAAGGTAATGATCGTTAAAAGTATTGTTTTGTTCTGGATCGAGGACTTCAAGCAAAGCGGCAGATGGGTCTCCATGGTTACTCAAATGGCCAACTTTATCGATTTCATCTAAATAAATAAATATATAATTAAAACGTGTATTTTATAATCTGAATGAAAAATATTATTATAGAAATAAATCTACCAAGTAAAAATACAGGGTTTTTAACGCCGACACGTCTAAGACCTTGGGCGATGAGACCAGGCATGGCACCAATGTAAGTTCGACGATGTCCGCGAATCTCAGCCTCATCTCTTACACCACCCAAAGAGATTCTGTGGAATTTTCGACCGAGCGCATTTGCAATACTTTTACCCAATGAAGTTTTTCCAACACCTGGAGGACCAAGTAAACATAGAATAGGTCCTTTCAGATCTTCCTTTAATTTTAAAACGGCCAAGTATTCCAAAACACGTTTCTTAACTGACTCAAGACCATAATGATCTTCTTCAAGTTGCTGACGTGCTTTGTAGATATCTAAAATATCAGTGGTGGATTTACTCCATGGAATTTCTGAAAGCCATTCTAGATAAGTACGAACGACTTGATATTCTGCCTGAGTTGGGTGCATACGTTTAAGACGCTTGAGCTCTCTTTGTGCAGCTTTATCAGCTAAATTTTTTTTATTTTTAATAAAAAAAATTTTTTTCAACATAATTATTAAATTATTAATTTAAATTTCAAAATCATTATTTTTTTACCTTCTACTGAGAGTTCAGCTTCTTGTATTCTTTTTGTTAAATCTGAAATTTCGTCGTCTTCACTTGGTGTATCGTTCTGTTCCCCTAATTCTTCTTTAATAGCATTAAGCTTTATAATTTGATGATTGTGAAGATATAAATATTATTAACAAGTGATATTAAAAGAATAGATAAACAATACGAAATATAAATCTTTACTTGTTGTCGTAAATAAAATTCTCTGTGTTTCCTGTTCAATTTTCCTTCAACCGTTGAATGAATCTTTTGAGATATCTTTAATAACTAAATACAGCAAAAAAAAAAAAATTTAGTCAATAAATTTCATAATACCTTTAAAGAGGAATGAATGAAATAATATTACATGTATTTGTTTTGTCAGGAGTTCAATTGCAGTTGACATTCGGGTTTTCAAATCATGGGCATCTAATATTTGCTATGTATAAAAATAATTAATTGATTTAAAATTACATATAAGAAAATTTTTAAGGGGAAAATGAGGTCGATAAATAAATTACCAGCTTTTCTTCATACGAAGATTCGATCGTACTAATCAATAAATCAGCCAATGTTCCGGCAGAAGCATTTTCAATAAACTTTTGAAGTTGGGTAAGAACAGAAGTTGGAAGTTTCAAATCTTGTAATAATGCAAGTAATTCACGTCCAGTTGACTTTAATGAAATGGCAAGCTCTTTCAATTCTTGATCATCATCAACAACAGAGATTTCAGGGAAGGTGGTCACTTCAGCTTCAAGATATGGTCTTTCAAGGACATATCTGTCAACACGAATACGAACAACGCCTAAAGTACAAACAATTATAAATTTAAAAAATCCTTTTCAAAAATAGCCTATTGAATAATAATAGCCATTTCTCACCTTCGACGACCACTATAAAACCACCTCCAACTGTTCTTTCCAATTTAATTATTCGAGCAGCACAGCCAAACTCGTGCAAATCTGAGGGTTGTGTTGCTTGATTGAAGGTCTCTTCAATTGTCTTTTTTGGTGTAGAATTCCTATTGACATTCCGTGTCAAAGTAAAAGGAATAGTCGAAGATTTGTCGGTATCTTTAGGCTCAGACCGTTTCTGAGGTGGTTGAACTGGAACACAACCAATAATATATTTCGACTCTTTATTGTCAGCAGATTTATAAATTCTTTGCATTAGTTGAACCGTCTCTTTACGGCCAATGTTAAGTCGAAGTGCCAATCCGGGAAGTAAGACTTTATTCCTGATTGGAACAATTGGAAGGACTTTAGGTATAATTATGATAGAATCGTTCATTTTTGTTGAGAGAAAAAAAAAAGCAAAAGGGATGCGCCCAGTTAAATAAAAACGCCAAAAAACACACGAATTCCAAATTAGGCATGAATTAATCAGATAAGATGGAATCATCTCATGTGCATCAAAATTTTTTTTCACAATCTTCCTGATTCTTTTGATGTCCTTTAAATTCGGACTTTCACGTTCGTTCGCTCGAAATATCAACCAGTCATCACAACAGGTCATTTAAAGCTCATTCTTAAGTATTTTATTGAGACACTTTTAACGAGTATTTAACTTGGTATATATATATATATTACAGTTATTGAGCAATATGGCACGCAGAAACGTTTCAGCCGCTACAAGGAAACCGACAGTTCCATACCCTGAGGATAATAGTGTTGGACCAATGTTACGTTATGAAAAATCGCTTCCAAAGCTTCCTGTTCCTGCTCTAAAAGATACTCTTGAGAAATATCTTAAATCCGTTCGACCTTTTGTAAACTCCGAGGAATTTGCAAAGACAGAAGCTGCTGCAATAGAATTTCAAAAGCCCGGTGGGATTGGCGAGGAATTGCAAAGAAGGTTGCTGTCAAAGGCTAACAATCCCAATACGATTAATTGGTTGGAGGATTGGTGGAATGAAGTCGCTTATTTTGGCTACAGGGATCCGGTCGTCGTTTATGTGAGTTATTTTTTTGCTTATAAAGACGATAAACTTAGGAGAAACCCTGCCACACGTGCTGCCGCAATTGTGACAGCAGCTTTAGAATTTCGAAAACAAGTTGTCAAGTAAGTGGAAGATTATTTTAAGTGAACTGTGCGCCTCACCGCATTCCTTTCTTTTAAATCGTTTTTTAATGTAGCCAACAATTAGAACCAGAATATGTAAAAGGAATTCCGCTTAGCATGTATTCGTACAAGTTCATGTTTAATGCTTGCCGTTATCCATCTAAACCATCAGACTATGAAGCGACCTTTGATCCAGCGACTAATAATCATATCACGGTAATTCGTAAAAACAAATTTTTTATTCTTGATTTAACCAAGGATGGAGTTCAGTTGTCGACTGCAGAAATTGAAAGGTAACACTATTTCATTTTTCTGTATATTTTAAATTAAATATTTAAATCATTTTTTTTTTTTTTAGTCAACTCAAAAAGATTTACGAATTAGCTGGTGAAAAGAACGATCCTCCAATAGGAGCTCTTACTACTGAAAATCGAGATACTTGGACAGAAGTAAGTGCATAAATAATTTTTTTTTTTCTATGAACGTTAATTGATTCGTATTCGCTGATTTAGTATCGAAAAATGTTCTTGGCTGCGAATCATAAACATGAGCAATTACTAAAGAAAATTGAAAGTTCAGCATTCGTCCTTTGTTTGGATGATTCATCACCAATTACAGTTGATAATATAAGCCATGCATGTTGGGTCGGAGATGGACGCAATCGGTATTTATTATTGAAAAATTTAAATATCGTTGTTATATGTGATTTAACCATTTTATTTTTCTAGTTATTTTGACAAACCACTTCAATTTATTGTGTTCGAGAATGGAAAGGCCGGTTTTAGCGGGGAGGTTTGAATTAAATTTATTATTAAAGTAAAATAAGAATCAACATTTTATATGCTTACTATCATGTTTCATTTAGCATTCTTCTATGGATGGTACTCCAACGAATAGATTGAATGACTTTGTTTGCGACGTAATTGCAAATAATAAAGTTGATCATGGATCTCCAAACATTCGTTCTAATCTTTCGGTTCCAGAACAACTTCATTTTAACTTGACCAGTGAAATTCTTTCAGCTATTTCAAAATCCGAGAAAAATTTTGATAACCTTGTTGCCAAACATGACCTTCGTGTATTAGTATATGAAGGATATGGCAAAAATATTATCAAAAAACTTGGAGTTTCGCCAGATGCTTACGTACAAATGATCATCCAATTAGCTTATTATAAAATGTATGGTGTCAATAGGGCAACTTATGAAAGTGCTCAAACTAGGAAATTTCAACGTGGTAGAACTGAAGTGTGTAGAACAGTGTCTGTTGACTCTGTGAATTGGATCAAGGCTATGGAGGATCCGCAAGTTTCGGTAATTCTTATTCTGCTTATTCTTCTCTATAATCGAAAATCTATAATTAAAAAGGTTAATTATATATAGGTTGAGACTAAGGCTGAATTGGGACGCAAGGCAATTGATGCCCATGTCAGATATATGGCAGACGCCGTAGAGGGCAAAGGCTGTGATAGACATTTATTCGGTAAAGAAGATTCCGAATTTTTACAAAAAAAACTAGTTGAACTTTATATTTATAAGTGCCTAATAGAACTTTATATGTGAATTGTTTTAAAGGACTTCGTATGTCTTTGAAGCCCGATGAGCAGAAACCAGCAATTTTCACGGATCCGACTTTTGCAAAGTCGACACATTGGAATCTTTCAACTTCACAATTGTCGTCAGAACATTTTCAAGGTTATGGATGGGGAGAGGTATGTTCGTTCGTACCAATTTGTTAGGATGAGTTGTGTTATATATATTTTATATATTAAGCTAACGTTTTGAAATAATTAATTAGGTTGTGCCCGATGGTTTGTAATTAATATGTATTGTCTTTTAATAAATAATTAAACAATCACTTTTATAATAAATTTTATCTTTTCATAGGTTATGGCATCGCTTATATGATCAATAATGGTGCGTCAATATTCTATCCAATTGGTTCTTTTAAATATTGCTTCTTCACTACTAATCAGTTTTTGGTTTATTCAGATTTTTTAAATTTCAATATTGTTTCCATGAGACTAAATAATGATGTGATGTGGCATTATATTAAGGAATCGGCCACTGAAATGCGCCAAGTATTTGAAAAGGCGAAAGTCAAGTCGGAGCAAGTTAAAGCCAAATTATAATTTAGATATTATAATTCAGTAATGGAATATACTTATATTTTAATTGTATTTTACATTCGATGTAATATAATAAAGATTTAAATTTTTTTGAATGAATATTTAGAATTCAGTTATTGAGTAATTGTGATTTATTGATATTTGAGATAATATAAGGTTGAGAATTTTTTTTTAAAATGCAAAGTTTCCAAATTTTGATTTTCTTCACATTTTGCAATTTTCATATTATAGAGATTACTTACGAACATAAATATCTTTATAGTTTCTAAATAATTAATACATAAGATTGCTTATTGGGATCGTTTTTCAAGCAGCAAGTGATACAAAAATTTTACTGCGGAAACCAATCAAAATCGCCAATGAGTAACACAACTTTAGGTTGCAGTAAATCATCGTACAACACTTATAGAAGGTCATCCTTGAAAGAAACAAGCTCTAATGAGGCATCAAGGTATGTGTAATATTCTTTGATTAACTCTTAAGTGTTGTTCTAATTAAGTTCTAAATAATCATATATATCAGCTCAACTTCGAGAGTGAGCGCAACTTCGAGTGCAACCTCAAGCGAAACATTAATCACTGTTGCCAAGACAAGGTGAATAAATTAAAATTGGTCGTGTAATTATAACTCCTTTAGGCTAACTCTTCAGAATTGTTCTTAATTTATTATAATAGCGATGCTACCTTCCAACCTCCTAAATCCAATGACGTTTTGACAAAGTTTCGAAATTTGTGGTGGTCCGATGGAAATATACACCCGAGTGCAAATTGGGATGAAGCTTCGTAAGTAATTTCTTGCCTCACTGCCTTCGTCGTTTTCATGTGATTTACATCTTTTGTCGCTTCTTGGATAAGGTTACCCTATTTATTGAAAAGTGATGTTGATTGGGAGAAATATTCAGAGCGAACTGATATGTATAATGTGCATGGAAGATGGGAGTGGATAAATGGAAATGTTTATGTGTATGAATTGCCCTTATTGCCTCATGAGATTTGTATTGGTGCAATCGAAGGTCGAGTTCGTTTGGCAGATCCACAAGAAGAGCTCATTAGTTTAAGATCCGCACGTAAGTATTTAACATTATTTTTTTTATTAATAATGCTTTAGATAACTCGAACATGTTTTCATTATTGAATAAAAGGTACAAAAGCCGGTAATAAAGGAAAAGAAGCAGATGGATCTTTTATACCACGTCGCAAACCTAAAGTAAATTCAAATGGATGTGAAGGCCCTAATTCTGTATGTGGAGCTTTAAATATTTTCTATTATCATAATCAATCAAATTTCTAATATCGGTGATTATATTTTTAGCTTTTACCGTGGCCCAATCTCATAATCGAAGTCGCTTCCTCGGAATCTGAAGCACATTTATTAAACGCTGTAAAAAATTATTGGCTCTGTCCAGGTAGAGCTCATGATGCAATTGCAGTAAAATTAATAAGATCTGATACAATTATATCAAAAATGAAAGTAAGTAATAATTTAAAGATATAATTTTTTTGGATTAGTTTCTTTCCATCATTTTTACGATTTTTATTTTTTGACAGGTATGGCATTTTTGCACAGATGAAAGGACACAGAGTGGGGAATTAATACCTGTTTCGGTAAGATATATTATTACTTAATTAATATAATAAGAAAATGATTTTAATATACTTATATTTAAAGGAATTTGTATCCGAAACTATTGATGATAATGATCAAATTCTTGTTCAGCCTCAACAACATATTATTAACCTTAAAAGAAATTGTCTCTTTCATGGAATGCCACCAACTTTTCAAACACCTACATCAATACCCGATCCTCTTACCGTAGATTTTTATTATGTCATACGTGCTATGTTAGATGTAGATGTACTTAGGATTTCATAAAATTCATCTTTTATTTTTTTTTCTGATATCACAACCAATTCTTTGATATAATGAAATCATAATATTATTGTAATTATTTGAATCTCTTAACTCTTTTTTATTGATAAAAAGTTATGATAATGCAGTCAAAATAAATAATAAAGATCGACCAACTTTTGTGTTAATTCGTGTTAAACTTATTGAATGATTTTTCAATAGAGATCTTATCGAATTGTTCCTGATTACGCGATCCATAATTCGAAACAATTAAGCCGGAAGGAACGATCCTTTATTATTCTTTTAGAATGATTTTCTTATCATTTGTTTAAAATAATTCTTTTATTGTTTCTTTAGAATGATGTTTTTTATCATTTGTTTATATCAATATATTATCATTTTACTTAAACGATTTTCTTATTGTTTATTTGAAATGATAATTTAATCATTTCAGTTGAACAATTCTATTATCATTTATTTTAAACAATATTTTATCATTTTAATTAAATAATTTTTGTTTTATCATTCATTTAGATCAATATATTATAACAATATTCTTATCATTTATTTGAAGAAATAATTTAATCATTTCAGTCAAACGATTCTATTATCATTTATTTGAGACAATATTTATTATTTCAATTGAATAATTTTCTTATCATTCATTTGGAATGATTATTTAATTATTCCAGTCAAATGATTCTATTATTATTCTTTTAGAATAATATTTTATCATTCTAATTAAATGATTCTATTATCATTTGTTAAGAATGATTTTTTATCATTCTAATAAACTAAACTTTCAGATTAAACCAAAATTTTTCTTATAATTTAACATTTCTTTGCTAAAATAATATTGAATATTTGAAGAACTTGCTAAATTAAAAGAATGATTTTATTAATATTAATTTAATGTACTAATTGAGTTTATTTCTAGTATATATAGAAATATTTATATAAATAAACTTAATTTTTTCACTTTTTAAAATATAATTTTAACTCAATCTTTATCTTTTTACAATTATTTTCAGATTTTTTCTTTTTTATATACCACTAAAATACCAAAAAAATAATCTTTTCAAGAACAAAAAAACTTATAGTAAAATTCAAAATATAGTAGATATTTGACAAAAAATTAGCCAAGAACTTGTCAGGTTATCAGGTTGTCAAGTTATCAGGTTTTCAAAAAAAATAACAAATATGTGATACTTATCATAATATACTATTTTTTTTCAATATTTTTCACATTATGCTCAAATTAAAATTAAATAAACATTTCTATTAATTGATAGTTTAAAAGAACTTAGAAAACGTGTTTTGTAGAAAAATAGCAAAATAATTTAACATTTATAAATCTTCAATTTCTAAAGTTTTTTTATATTTCAAAAAATATGGATATGTAGAAAATTTATAGTTACAAATGAAATAATCAAAAAAATTTAATTTGTGATTCGTGTAACAACCAGAGAAAATTACTATGCTAAATTGGGGGAAATTTTTGTAGATCAAATAGTCTTAATGAAAAATTAGCATTTTTGACGCATTTATTAAAGGATCACTAGTCATAGTTACACAACCAATTTATTAATTGTTATAATCATCATGACGTAACATTATCTAATTTCTACTTTATCGATGTTTTGATGAATATTTCTAACGACTTTAGTTTGAGAGAAAGGCTGATTTCAAGCTAACTTGAACTTGCGATTTCAATAATGGCAAATTTTAGATTTTACAATTTTTATAATATTTTTATATATTCTTTTACCAAACAGTTTTTTATATTATTATTTCATGTTAT
>CAJVPQ010002880.1:0-12498 GCA_910591825.1 Funneliformis caledonium
AGCATCTACTGTAAGTTTCATTTTATATCCAAAATGATCTGCTACATTTTTTTTAGCGATATTACGAATTACACCACTAACAATTTTATCACCACATTTTAAAATAACTGATTGATTTTCATTAATAATCACTAAATCCCTTTCATTCTCTATATCTACGCAAGTCATAAATTTAGGAAGATATTTTTTAGCTAAATTAGGCTGATACGTTTTTATTTTATGATAGTTATTATCCATTCATATTACATAAGTACTCATTATTAATTTATTTCTGACTGATTCATGTGAATAATTTCCCTGCGTCTATTGTGATCAGAATGCTGATAAGAGGAGGGAAAATAGATTAACATTGTGATAACATGCCTTAAGAAGCTAGCCGAACAATATACTAACCTACCTTATTATTACTTTGCAGAATATACGAGTTCGTTTGATTGTTGATATCAATAATTCAGATAATAGTAAATTTGAGATTTTTGTTTTACTTGTACAAGACAGATAAAGGGATTCACTAACAGAGACATCACCTTCTTATATAATTTTCAGGATCGATCTTGGAATACACTTTTGGGGGAAAGAATTTAACGCTATTCATATGTAAAGATCATCAAGGGTCCTGTTACAATAATATACATAATAATTTTGAGAATATGTAAGAAAGTTTGACCGGAGGAAGAATAAGAAAATATTTGACTACATTGCTCAGATCACTTAGTACCCTAAACGTTTTTTTATTTGCAATACATTAAGCTAAAATAAATTACATAGTGTAGGACTAGATCTGGGTATATGATGCTATTCTATGACTTTAGACTATTTTACACGATTATTTCTTTGAACGATATTCCTTTATTCTAGCTTTTTTTCTAAAGTTTTGGCAATACATGCTGTGTCATGTGACAATCGTGAAGACTCTTCACACTTCCAATAACGTCTTACTGCGCATAACATATACTGTGAAAGAATATACATCAGTAACATGTGTTTTATGGCATAGGCTAAATTAGGACTTAACTCCTTACAATTTTAAATAAAATACAAATCAGGTCGTTATATTGATATATATCACGTTTTTTGTGATCCAGATGATAAGTTTTTTATTATTCCATTTTGCAACACTTTGCCAAGAATTTTCCTGATATCATACTGCGCATTTCGGGGTGAAATATGATTCACCTAGCATTTTTATAATTAATACTTTTCCGCAGTTCATCGCTACGATCGTTGCAAAACATGAAAGTCACTAGAACAAATATGGCAATTCTAATAGTTGATTAATTTGCCAATCTCGATTTCAAAATTACCCTGCATCAATTTTTCTTCAGTCGAATGATCGTGACCAATCTTGGAATTTCGTAGTTTTTACATATCAAGTGATAAGTGTGAAGAATCTTCACGGTACTTTATTAATGCATGTGAGCGATAAAGAAATAAATACAAATAAGAGGTTTGCTAAAGCAAACAGACTAACCCGCTGTATATGATAAAGTTTCTATGCTTGTGCTAATGGGACATAATTGATAAGAACATATTTTTTAAATTCATTTTACATCGCTTAGAAGAGACGTTCAGATTAGCCTCAGAATTTCACCTGTCTAAGAATCAGGATCTTAACTGTGATACACAATATATTTATCTGCTTATTAAACATAGAGTTACATGTATTATAAGATTATTGATTATAGGATATCAAAACTTTTGGATGCTTGATCAACGAACTCCTTAATTTTTTGTATTCTTTCTGGAATAATGATTTCTGGTTTTTCATTGTACCATACTTCAAGAAGGGAAATTCCATTATCTTGACATATACACCATTTTTGCTGATCACGATTAACAATGTCTTCGAGTTTTTTATTATCCTTATACTAGCTAGTGCTATGAAGCCGATGCTGAGCCCCTTGCAACTTCAATGCAATTCAGTATTTTTGAAAGAAGGCATCAAGCTCTAATTCTTGCATGAAAGAGGGGCGATATTTGATCATAGGTTCCTCATTAAGAATTTCTTTAGCTATCTGGATGCATCTAGTCTGAAATTTGCGATTTTTCTTGCATTCTAGTCCCTTTTCATATTCTTCTATAATTGATTTATTTTTTGCATTCTGAGCCTTGATCTCAATAATTATAGCCTCAATACTTTCAAGACGATTTGGCTATTCCAAACTAAGATGTTTTAATTTTACTATATGGGCCTTAAAATCAGCATAATCTTTTTTGATAGAATTTATAAACTCAGCTTTAAGCTTGACATATTCAGCATTCCTGGACTTAAGTTTAGCTCTCTCAGCCTCAAGTTCACTGATATGCTGTTTCAATGATTCAAGCTCGGATGACATGATCTATATATTATAACTAATACACTATACATAGCTATTCAAAATAAAAAATATATTACATGTTTATGGGCAAGACCTGCTGAAATTTTAGCAAATAATCTTCTGAATTAATGACTCATCATTCTGAACTATTGATCTAGCCAACCCTAGATCAGAATACCACATACTTAATTCTATAAGACTCTGAAGGTCCTGAGCTAAAGTCTGTCTACTAGTAACGTTGTTTTGTATAAGATGATTTATAACCATTTCAATGAGATTAGAGGACGATAAAGTGTTCATAAAATTCTTGATATGAATATTTGAATTAAGTGAAATGAGTTGATTTACAGCCTCTTTGCATTTTATAACACCCTTCCAGATTAAGATATTTTAAATTAAAACACGAATTAGCAATTTCTTTGATAGTTATATTGGTAATTTTACAAAATCTAAGGTTGAGATGTTAGAGCTTTGAACAAGAATGGATAATGTTACAAATTGATTTTTTAGAAAACTCTATGCGATAGGAAATATTTAGATATTCTAAATTATAACATGAATTTGCAATTGCAGATAAACCTATATCATTTTCTGATTTATATCTTTCACATAAAGCAGATATATTGAGATACACTAAATTTGGGTATGATTTTACTATTAACTTTAGAGCTTTACCAGTAGGATCTGTACTTTTTTCAAAGTCTAAATGAATTACATTTGGAAATATGCACACAATACCTTTGATTTTTTATTAGAAAGTTAGTAATGTGATATTTTAAGATGAGTTAATTTTGAGCTATAAATTGGTTTTTATCCTCCCTATGAGTGGTATACCACACTATGTACTAATTTTATAAATCTTTCCAATTGAGATCAATCATCATCCTCATCATCATTTAGCTCAATATGCTTCCATAAAATAGGAATATCACATCTGTATCATAATCAACAAACAAATAGAGTGGGTAAAAAGATTTATCTATCACTAAAAAATGTAAAATCTGTTCTAATAGTTCTGGTATAATAAAAATGCTTGAATGCGTCATGAATAATATATGCTGTATCTTTAAACAAAAAATAAAATTACGCATATTGGTGATAGATCTAGCAAAATTTACTGAAGACACTGTGTATGGCTCAGCAAATTCTTCCAAACTGATGAAAGTTACCAATTAGTGGGGGAATTATTCCATGAATTAAGTTGACTACAGTTTTCTTATTCACACATTCATCCAGATCCCCTAATTCAATTTTTAAGGATTCTATATTTCTTTTCAGTCTTTTATCCTCTTTTCTAAAGTGTTATATTGGAAATGATAATCTTTTAATTGTTTCTTTAGCACCCTATTTTCATTGGAAAATGCACTATATACTTCTGCATTTTGCTCATTTAGTTCAAATGCCTGGGCTAATATCTTTGTATATTTGATAACTTCTGCTCGCTAGCTATACTATCAAATGAATGCTTTTGATCAGTTATCATTTTCGTGATATTTTATATGATATATCTTGCCTCAAGCGAAAAAATAGCAAAGCACCTTCAGGAAAATTAATAAATAATATCAGACTGATAAATCAGTCCTCCTGATCCTCTAATCCGTATACAGTATGTAATTAGCTTTCATCAAAGATCTTAAATATCTCCGTCTGATCAGACAAATATATACAAATCATTATTAGGATTAATCCATTTTTTCTTTTATCTTTACCTGATTCTTCTAGGATCCCTTCGAATAATTGTAAGGTAGGTCGTTCATTACACCATATCTATCTACTGATTTGTGATAACCTACTTGTCTGCAAGCTAACTTTTATAAATATTGGTGATAAGAATCGTTCCTACCTCCATGGATCCTGCTAGTGTAGTCTGCACCTATCTCAATTTACTCAAAGTAATCCTATGTTGAGATTAATTGGATTTACATTAACTATACCACTTTTGTTTTTTCATAAAAAGGTGAATTTTTCTGGTATTGCTTTCTGAATTCAGGCAAGAAACTCCTTTACTCGTATTGGATCCTTTTTCATTGAAAGGAAAGGTTGAGGTTCCCCCACTCCTATTTCTTCTTTAGTTTTAGAGTAGCTAGTACAATACCAGGAATATTTAGGGCCATACCAGATTTCATCTGATGCTTCATATTTATCAATACGAAGAGTTGCTACATCTGCCAGTCGCATACTTAACATTATTATTACATCAACCAGATCTTCCATAGAAGGTGATAAGGAGAAATTACATTTCTCGAGTCTTTGCTGAACTGGTTCTAAGAAGAAGTATTCAGGCTAATCAATACCTTCAAATTTGTCAAGTACAAGCCGTTGTGCTTGAATTTTATTTGATTCAGTAGTAATATGAGGAATTTTGGTTGCTTCTTTTTTGAGATGATCAGCCCCACAATCCCGTAACTTTTTTCACAATAAAATAAGCTAGGAACTTCCTGCAACTGGATTAAATGCAGAACTGCTTAAATCATATGAAATTTGTTTTATTTTCTCAGACAAATAATCATTATCCACAATTTCTTGGGCAATTTTATCAACAGTATCCCTGCCTTCTTTATGCTTTTCAGTAGGTCGAATAGGAATGAGAACTTCTACTTGTTCCTTAATAAGCCCTAATTGTTGAAAACGCGTTTTAGCATTAGATCTTACCTTTCAAACTTTTGTTAATTTCCTCTATGTATTTAGCTAGTTCAGATGATGAAGTTTCAGGTCTATTTATGACATTTCATGAAATTTGTAGCTACTTTTGCCATATTATTTTACGACACTATAGTCAAGAATATTAAAATGTACTAATTTTATATTATGTATAAAAAAGTTCAATTCAAAAAAAAAATATTCTGACATTTTATTCTGATATTTTACTATACTATAGTCATGGGTGAAAAAAATATTATAACTCTCGTTCTGGCCAAGAGGTTTACATCAATTTGAAATTTGCAGGTAGATAGAATATACGGAAAAAAATACATAGTTATAGAATCCCATTCCAAAGCTATAAACAAATTATCTGTATTGATTCATATTTTAGTAAAGTGCTCGTGCTAGAGCTAATATTTGTTCCAGTCCTAAAACATTCATCTTAGTGAATGCATCATATAAAGAATTTAGCCTATACTTTAAAAGAGCTAAATTCAGGTGATAGAGGAATTTCATGAGTATGTTATTCCTTCAAGCTTTCATTTCTTCATGTCTCTAGCATAATTTTAATAGTTAGCATAAAGTGAGATTGTGCCATTTAGTGGAGTAAAATCTGCAATAGGTTAATTATTTTGTTAATCACCGCTAGTAAACTTTTTTCTATACAATACTCCAAATACGATAGAAAATGAAAGAAAGATATTTTCTTAATATCAATAATTCATGTAAAGGCAGGATTAAAAGCCTTTCTTCTTTCCAATGCATATATCCTTCAAGTAGCAATTTGCGATATACTGATCCATTTATAATTATCATGCAATTAGTTTTAGAATTATAGATTTTTCTTTCAGTTTAGCACTCGCAAACTTCTGTTAGTTGATCTAATGTATTCATAACATTAGTATGAAAAGTCGTTTATAACTTATCTTAATACTGAATAATTTAAATATAATTTTTATTATGAAATTAAAAGTGAAAAAGGTTTTATATCCTAAAATACTTATATGGATTGTATTACTTGGGTCTGTACTCGTACTACTGGTTGTGCAAGGCACTGGAAATTATATAAAAAAAAGACCATGCCTTGTTTGTGGATTTACTACTGATGCTGATTCAGGATATTGTGCCAAATATTTTTCCAAATATTTTGCAAAGTTTCATGCAATGAATTATCAAATGAGGCAGAAGTATGGGACTGAGGCTCTTCAACCTGGAATCCCCTCTAAATTGTCTGCTGAGGAGTGAGTAAAAAATATTATTAGAGCTTAGAACTAGTATAAAAAAATATGAAGGTTTCTCTAGAATTATTATATAAAATATTGGAAGAAACCTTTATCTTAAAAGTATGTACCCTAGCTAGAGTATGGTATAATTACATTAATATTTTATCAGGGAAAAGCTCGCTATAGCTATACCGAGTATCTTTTTTATTTTTCCAGTAAATTTCTTTTCCTGTTTAGTATAGAGATAACACGGGGGCATCTTTACTATCAAAAGACCCAACTAGATGATAATGTCTACCATTCTTATTTATAGCCTTAAATTTCAACCTGTATATTGCATATAGTGCTGAATTCAATAAGCTGAGTTTCGCTCAAACTGTTATTAAGCCTGATTTTTTAGTATTGCATAATACCTCTGTGTTATCGAAACTTGAGCTATTTTAAGAACTAAATCCTGAAGATAAGAAATCAATTCAGAAGTATTCAAGCACCTCTTAACATTATCAGTTTTATATCTCACCTTATCATCGATATCTTTAGCAGATGTACAAATTTTTAGTAATTCTAGGCAGATTTGATGATGGAAAATAGCCTCAACAGCCATTTCATTGTCAGTACCAGCATCTCGTAAATGCCTATAAGCTCTAAACCATCTCATATGATTATAATCCTCATACTTTGAAATGAAATCTTCAGTCAATAATTCTGATGAATTCTCATAACATTTCACAATATGATGTCAGTCTAGAGATCGCATTTCTTTTAAAGTCTTCTTCAGCTTATTTTCCAAAAACTCAGCAGTCTCATGATTGACAATAGTAGCGTTAGAAATATCTGATATTTCCTCTGCTTTAACGATAGAACACTTTGCTTTTACCACTTGCGATAATATATTTTCTTCAGATTTAGGATCAGATTCTTTAATCGAAACTTTCATGCCAGCTTTTCAGAGGAAATCAACCATCCTCCAACCAAATAAGCACTGGAACAGAATTTTTCCAACATATAGGTCACCCACAATTGAACAGTTAATACATTCTTATTCCGGATGATAGAGTCTATATCTGAAAATATTCTTCTATTCTGAAGTTCTCAGGGAAGACATTCACGTTTAGCATTTAATAACACTGAAATAGCCCCTTTTCTGTAATGGGAATGTTAGAAGATCTTTGCTCAATATGACATATATAATTATTAATGTATCGCATACGAAATAATATCTGATTCGTCTCAGCATTCGTCTTAGCATTCATTTTTATATAACTGTTAAAGATGCAAAATGCTCGTTCAAACTTAGGATTAGTGCAAGACAACTCCTATCTTTAGAATACTAGTATAGGCAACTAGGTCTGCATCTTTCCATGATTCTTTTACATTGCTAAAGTCATAAGCCTTTTCCACCGGATCAGATTTACCATGATACTATATTTCTTGATTCGTAATTCTGAAAAATCAGTCTTAAGAGCATGAACAATCCCTTGCATGTATTTTCTAAGGTGACAGATGAGCGATGCTCTGATTCGTTTCTCAGAAAGTAGTGAAGATATTTGCATAGCCCAATTTTAGAGTTCAGCTAACACAGTCTCTTTATTAGGGGCTAAGTGGAATGTCTTATCTTTCTGAGATTGAAAAGTGTTATGAATAATAAAGAATAGTTTATTCTTACGAAGGGCTTTAATCCATTCAATATTAAGATCATTGAGATCATTGTTTATGACGATAATACGTCTTGCATTTTAGACTAATTTATATAACTTTTCTATCGATTGTCTGGCCAAATGACTTTGTGCCTGAGAAATTATAGATACTATTTCATCAAGCCATAAATCATATTGACTCAAAAGGCATTTGCATTTTTTATTACATTTACATTTATTAGCAATACAGTATAAACTCTATTTGATATACTACTCTCTTGTGATCAGGTAGATTTATAT
Source organism: Funneliformis caledonium (assembly GCA_910591825.1). NCBI lineage: Eukaryota > Fungi > Glomeromycota > Glomeromycetes > Glomerales > Glomeraceae > Funneliformis > Funneliformis caledonium. The sequence continues at coordinate 8,122 of CAJVPQ010002880.1, forward strand.
TACCATCAATATCACAATATAATTTAAGATTAAATCTTGTAATAATAGCATTAGAATAAGAATGTTATGTGGATAATACAAGCAAATTTACGTCATCAGGAATAGACAAATTTTCAAGAATATATGTTTTTCCTGTTTCCCAAGGTGATCCCACATAAATATTACTTTCATTGGGTAATAGTCTTACAAATCTTTTCTCATACATTTCTGTTGCTATAAGGGGGTCATTATACTTGACCTAAGATGAGAATTTTACAAAGGCTTTAGGAAAACCTAGATTCTTTATCCTGTGAGAGACAGGAGATAAATTTTTATTTTCTTTCTGAATTTTTTCTGCAATAGATGGGTCACATTCAAAAACTTCCCCAGGTTCATCACTACATTATTAGAAGCATTTTACTATGAATACCCCACTGTTAGCACATACATGACCACTAAACAAGTAAAAATCTCAACTGAAAAAGAAGCAGAAGCTATAAGTAAGGAGGAGGTAAGTATGAAGGTTAATCTTACTGAAGCCATCAAAAAATAGCAAAAATCCTATATAATAGAAAACATTTGAAGAAAGAAAGTCCCATATATGCGTTTGATGAATTGCGAGGATTACTTGAAGGGATCGAACTGAGCTTAAAGGACTTTTTTGATCAACTTATTTCAGCATCTTGACCACGCAAATGCAATTATCAAATGATGAATCGTATGAAAAAATTGATAATGTTCATATGCTATCTTCTTGCTTCATTAAATAATACAAAAATTAATTCTTTTAAGTTTGATCTTGCGTACTATTTAGATTCAGTAAGTATGAGTAACGAAAGCTTAAATACGATGGTAAACCTTAGTGTGACTATAACAGTAAGAGTAGTAAATCATAGGAAGAAAAGAATATCAGATGCATACAGAAAATATGTAGATAATGCTCTCATAAAATATTCAGAAAATGCCTTTGTGTAGAATATTGATGATTATCACAACATTCATACTCAAAGGCGATCTAATACTACGTAACAGAGTAATCAATCCAAAAGTTATCAATAATGAAATGATTGAAAGGCATCTTGATATACGATTTATTGTAAACCTTAGGATTTTTTATCATAATTGTAGTTGTATACCAGATTATGCAGATAAGGATTGTTCTGATGATGAACTCTTAAATAGGTTAATATTGCATAGTTACAATGATAGATTAGCAGAAAAAAAGGGTGAGAGATATATGCAGAATGCCATCCTCATCGACTTCATTGAAAGCAATCTGAAAAATGTGAAAGATTATACAAAAGCTCTTCAGATTGTGCATAATCAAGAACTGATGCAAGTGTATTTCTCCAATTTCAGACTGACCTGGTCAGCTTTTTATTCGTAAGGCTATTGCACAATGACTTCTTGCCAACAATGAAACTATTCTTCCATTTATTACATAATTTTTGCTAATCCTAAGTCTTCTTCACATATCGTTAAATGCCCGTGAACTCGTTTTCTTAAAAAACTCATTTTTATTCAATGACATTTACAAAGGAATATTTGGATCACGTAAGGATCTTGGTAAGAAGCTACAATTATAAAGAATTGATCTAATTCTTCATATCGTACGCGTGGCATGGCTTGACATCATTGATATTGTTTATTCGAAATTTGGCCATACATGCAAGAACATTGAATTTTTATATTTAACTGACATGTCAACAATTTAATTCCATTAGTTTTTGACGTTTATGTGGTATGCCATTGGGAAGGAAATTGGATGGCTTATGAAGAGGCTTGCATATGCTGTTGGAGCAATCTTTTCCTTTAGTTTGATAAAAGAAACTATAAGCGAGCTCCTTTGATGTTTTTTTCTGACATTTTTTATTGGATGGAAACTAATCATCCAATAATTAGCATGTTTACTAATAACCTTGCTTCAATAAGTGATTGTCTTGTAGAAATCGTTCACAGCATTATTCACTAATGTACTGTTAAGTTTTCCATGGCTGAATAATTATGAAAAGAAGCGCACTTTATATTTCAGCACTGAGAAGATAATGTTTTTGACAACATTTTGTGAATTCCGTAAAATATTCATATACACTAAAGTAATTATACATGCTTTCAAAGAAGTGTGCTATATTGCTTTTAGATATATTTACGAAAATATATCAAGCTTATGATTAGTATTCTTTAGTTATTAAATTTTCATCCGATAATATTAACACATATAAATTTTCTTTATTAGGGTATGAGATAACTGATCGTTATGTTCCAAAAGGCTTTGTTACTTTCAGAAGACCAAATACTGTTATACTATGTGATTATATATACTGTGATAGCAATTCACATGATGGTAACATTCTGGCATGTGATCATGGGTATTATAATATTTGCTTGCAGAAGAGTCAGTTTAAATGTCTTATATGTTTGGATTATCTTCAAAGAGAAGTTAAGAATAATGTCGATGCATTGATGACAAGTTTAATGAAGGAAGGAAAGGTCAAAAATGAATTTATTAATGAAAACATTAAAAATGTGAATGAAGACGATTTGAGTAATGTAGAACAAGTAATATATGATATGGTAGTAACAGAAAATTTATTGGAACATACAAAGATATTATTTTCAAATTTGTAAAATTTTTTTTTTGTTAAAGTAACAATAATAAATTTTTATATTAAAATCGTAAATTTATAATATATTTCTTTGAGTTAATCAATGTTTGAGCTAATCGCTAATCAATATTTTGAGTTTGATTAATTTTGTCTAGGAATTTAAGTATAAAGTGACTGGAATTACTCCTTCTAAATTTGAAAATTTGTGTGCACGTGATTTTTCGATGTGACAATATTAAAATTTTAGAAATTTTATTGGCTGGTTACATATGACAATATTGAAATTTTGTGTAATCTGAACAGTCTCTCCTGGACTTATTTATCACTTTTTTTCAGTTAGTTACACAAAATTTAGTTATTTATTATTGGCTGATATTATATCACATGATATGTGATCAGTACTAGAAATTTGAAACAAGTCACGTGATTGTTAAGTATAAACTTCTGGCATATTGTCAACAGAGTAATTAATTGATCATAATGAAGTCACGTGGATGACGCAATATGATGATCTCTTAATTCAGAATTCTGAAAATACTGAGAATTCTGCAAATTCTGAAAATACAGAGGATCTATGTAATTCTGAAGATCTTCCAAATACTAATGATAATTCTAATTTTACGAATTAAATGAAGTCTAAGAATATTTAGTATTATACCTATTTGTAATATTCTAAATTTTATTGTTAATTTTATTATATTTTATATTTTACGTATTTTTATTATTCTCAATATATTTATTTTACTTATATTTTATTTTACAAAATTAGTTAGTTTATAGCATAGTAATTAATTAGCTGTGACAAAAGAAATTTTGTATAAATAGATAGACTTTTTGCTTATGTTGTAAATTAACTCTTTTGCAAATTTGTAAACTTTTTTGCAAGTACGAGTTTCAATATTAATAAAGGAATCATTTAAAATTTATATCTTTTTGCCTTTCATGTCTTCATATAATCTGATGTGATCCTTACACATTATTTGTAATTGAGTTCATTATCTGAATTCTTTAATTAAATTGTTCATAATTTCGTCTTTCAAATCTTCATACTTGATAGATTTGTTTAAGTCTAATGCATAAATTTGGTAAAGTTAAGAGTTAGACAGATCTTAATGTCTTAACTGCAGTAAACTGCAGTTAGAAATTTTGAGTAAAGACTTAATAACGTGACTACCCTGAGTTGAAGAATTCTATGGTGACAACATATATAGGAATATTTATATAAATAAGCTTAATTTTAACTTTTTAAAAATAATTTCAATTCAAACTTTATCTTTTTATCATCATTTCCAAATTTTCTCTTTTTACATTTCACTAAAATGCTAAAAAAATATCATTCTAAGAACAAAAAAACCTTAAATTGAATTTTAATCAATTTTTCTGATTTTTTATTCTTTTTATAATAGAAACTTGCCTTTAACCATCAAAATCAGATAAAATTTAAGTTGAATTTTAGTCAATTTTTCTGATTTTTTATTCTTTTTATAATAGAAACATACCTTTAACTATCAAAATCAGACAAAACTTAAGTTGAATTTTAGTCAATTTTTCTGATTTTTATTCTTTTTATAATAGAAATATGCTTCTAAACTAGAGTTCTGAACAGGTCAGTTCAGGTCAGATCAATCAAGTTACCTGAACTGAAAGGATCAGGTCAGGTCAAACAAAAATCTGACCTGATTTAAATTTTCATTTGACCTGACCTGACCCGACCTGATCTGACTTAATCTAACCTAATTTGATCAAATTATTTAAATTATTTAATAAACAATATATTATATTTGATTCAATT